>JACCPG010005370.1:0-44698 GCA_016069955.1 Drepana arcuata
TTTTTTTATACTACATGGGTGACAAACAAGCAAGCGGTTACCGCCGCCTATGGACGCTTGCAACATTGCTTGAAATTACAAATATTAATTGTGATACCCCAAACGATCTAATGTCGTTCAGGATATCATTTGTATTTGATATATGTCGATTAGCGTAACCCACCACCCAAGTCATAAAATTTAATGGCACCAATTTAAAGCCAATAAAATGCTCAATATTTGGGCAATTTAATTTGGACGCAACCAACGACGAAGTCCGTTTTACCGTGTTTTATTCGCCTCAATTGGTATCGGTAAAAAATGCATTTCGTCTCTTAACAAAGACGCATTTTGTTCGTGACAATTGCCTTTCAGACAGTTGCCAATTTATCGTCTCGATTATGTGCTGAAAACAAATTGACATCGCACTTATTTACGGCTGTTGCTTAGACTAATGTCACATTCACGAAATTGCTTTGAACTTGAACAACAAAGGATGCAACAATCGTACAGCCTGCTTGTTGATAAGAATACATATCCTCAAGCATTCAAATCAAATCAAATCAAAATCTTTTTATTTCACATAGGCCCAGGTGGGCACTTATAATTCCCACGAGGTCACCGAAGGGGTAGGCAGAGGTGTATAGGTAGTACCCACACCCCCACTTTCCGCCTGAGGTATATATTAGGTGCCAATGTGACAAATGGCGAGTCCATCGCCGTCACTCAAGGACGACTATACATACGCCTTTGAATTGCTGCTCGATGTTTTCCTTCACCGTAAAGCTGGTCGTGTGACTTATCATTGTACTTAAGTTCAGAAAAACTCATTGGTACAGTTCTCGATTCGAACTTGCGATCGATGGATGGCGACTACTTGAACCCCACGGCCATAACGGCTGTGATAAGCGGTTATATAATATGCTCTTAGAGCTGAGACAGGCGCTTAATAGAGAAAATATTAGCTGAGTGAACAGAAAAAGGAATATACGGGTCTTGGTTTTGCCAGCAGTTTAGCAAACATTTGCAAGTCAAAAACGCTGCCCCTGTTGGGAAATCCAAGCTTTAACGAGAGTTGCATTGTAGTTTAACAGTATTCAGCTGCTTGTAATGCATCGGCCACAGTTACGGCTAGGGAATAAAGTGACAAACCTACCTCAATACTCAAAATTAATCAAAGTAACCCGTGGTGGCTGTGTGGTCGGAGTAGTTACCTAAAACACAAAGATTGCAAGTTCGAACCCCGACTGTACCAACAAGTTTTTCTGAACTTAAGTACAGGGATAAGTCACTCAACAAGCTGTACGGTGAAGGAAAACATTGAGAGGAAACTTGCATACGAAAGCAAAAAGAAGTATGAGAAAAGTCGTGCTATATGAGTAATGGCAATGGTGGTGGAAAGTGGGTATTTTGGTACTACCTACACACCCCTGCCTACCCCTTCGGAGACCCTTGAGGGAAGGCGTGAAGAGATAAAAATATCTAAAGTCTAATTTTGCATTCTACGTAACGGACGTAACATTTGTCATCATATATCTTTAAATATTATGTCTATTTTTTTTAATTTAATGGTTTCATTCAACGTATTATTATTCTTCTTCATAGTTTTGGATTTGGATTGTAGTTTCTAGACAAAAGTTTCTTCAAATCTTCACTAATTTATTCAACTATTTCCATATCAATTAAAACGTAAATCAAGATTCGGAATATAACTTTAAGGTGTCATATAAAAGAGAAAATGGAATTACTTTTGACCTCAAATAGTTAGTAGTATTATTTTATCGCTGGATTTACTACCCACAATCATTTGAGCTTGGATATTTGGGCCACAAAGTTTTAGAACTATGAAGAAATTATTAGACTCAGTTGATCGTGTTTTATAGCCTGTTCTGAGTTCATTCAGGACTCTAGAATACATCTAGATCAAAGTACATTTGTAACTTTTTTAACTTTTTTCAGGTGGGATGACGATTTGCGAAGGACTGCTGGCAGATGCTGGATGCGGCAAGCTGAAGACAGGGCGCTATGGCGCTCATTAGGGGAGGCCTATGTCCAGCAGTGGACTAGAGTGGGCTGATGATGATGAACTTTTTTAACCACTTTCAACGTGGAGAAGAGAGCTAACCTGCATACGTTTTAGAAGAAATTCAAACGCTGACGCCTTATTTCTCCGGCGATAAGGGAGTGCTGATACATCTCTGCCTATCCCTTCGGAGCCCTTTATGAGAAAACGTGAAGATATTGTATTTAACAATATGTGTACTTTACTTTACTTTAGTGCTTAAAGAATGATAACACGTCGTCGGGGCAATGAAGTAGATAATTATCTGTTATTATTACTTACTTATTAATTATTTTATACGTACCTACTCGAACCCGACGAGCATGTATGAAGAGACTGATGAATATGGACAAAGCGAAAGAGGTATGTAAGTCTAGAGAGAACTGGCGCTCTATACTTTCTGGCTATCCCGTTAGGGACTCGACGTGATGATATGATGATGTACTATCAATACTAGCATAGTATTTAAATTATCAAAACTAGTATTGAACAGATAGTAAAGAATGAAAACTTCTTAAACACGATTGCAGCGCCATTAATGGATAGTAATATATTTTCTAATAGCTGTAACAAACGTAATGGCGGAAAGCCTCGACAGCCATTTGAAATTATTCTCCTTGGACGGCTGGGTTGAGAGCCTGGTGCAGAAAGCTGTACTCCTTGATATGGAGTAAAAAGGAGAGTTAATCTGAGACTACGACTTTCTTTTTTATATTAAGTTGTATTAAAAATTCTGTAATATTATTGGTTAATTTATTAATTTATTTATTGATGTAATTCGAATTATTACTCTAAATATAACATATTCTACTGCAAGAAAATATAAAAAGCCGCCAAAAACATTAAAAGTTAAAATTAAATATATAATTTATCACATAGATTTTACAGTATAATTATGAGTGAAAAATATTTACCTCCTACAACAAAGATTATCAGATTTATTCGACAGTAATTTATCTATTGAATATAATATGATGAAATAGGGATTAAAATGACACAGTACATTCATAATAACAACATTTATTCGCACATAATGCTGCCGTAACAACGTTCACATAGCAACCCTAGCTTCAGAACAAACTTAATTAAAATTATTCTACTATCACAGTGTCAGATCACAAGTATTTAGCTTCACATGTACCGCTCTCGAACTTTGGCGAACATTTCTGCCGAGTCCACTTTATCGGCACCCTCGTTTTTGCCGAAGAAAGTTGTTCTGGTCGTCTTGAACATGCCTCTACCTTCATCAGTACACTTCCTCCAGTACACCGTCTGGATCGCATGTCTGCCAGCGATGTAGCGGGTAGCACTTCCAATCAGTTGACTCTTATCCATTTCAAACAGGGCACTTCACACGAAGTGCAATTATCGAAAATATGCAGCTCGTATTTAGTATGCGTTCCCAACGAATTACGCTCTGAGTTTGATGTGGAGCGTTTGCGGCTCGCTGCTTATAAAGGGGCTGCCACGTGCCGTTTGTCTGACGGATGATAAAGGATCCCCTATATGCGTCCTGACGTCATTAGAACAACACTGTTTGATTGTGTGCAAACTTTGCACTTTGCGACCGCGTGCCGGCTACTATTAAATAGGAAATATGCATTTATATTAATTTGTGTCATATTTTACTTTAGTCATAGGTATGGGAAATTTTTACTCATTGAACGTTGTTTGAGTTTGGTATATTCGAATCTATAGGGCATTAAATATATGATTCATCAAGTTTTAAAATTTCACAATAATTTCGATCCTTCCCACAGGGGCCCTTAAAAGGGTAAAGAGGTCTATCAACCATCTTTTCGACGAAATATTGTTTCTGAACGTACAAATATTCAACGTAGATTTCCTCTCGATATTATGTTTCAACATAAGGCCCGTGTGGTGATTAATGAATACTTTTTATTGCATTAATATACATTTTGGCGTGAGAAAGATATAAACATATTGAAGTTGTAATGCAATATTGTCATATTGCATTACAATATGACAATTGGCAATATACCGTTGGTATGTATTTTATGTATAAATTAGGAAAATATATTAAGCCCTGCATTTTTTTAAATCTCTTTTTCATTCCCTATTTAAGTTTGATTTGTATATTTGCTTTTTATAATAATATAATAATATTAATATATAATATATGTATATATATATAATAATAATAATAATATATAATATAAATAATATATTTTTTGGGCAGTAAATAATATTATCTCTCAAACACGAATACCATATAACAATGCGTAGGTACTTTACCATAATTATGCCTTATCTCTCTATTTAATTAACTGTAATATTATCTAACGGTCTGTATAACGTTTCCTGTAACTAAATACATACAAGCCACTTAGAAGCCATCCTACAAATATTATAAATGCGAAAGATTGTGATGGGTGTTTGTTACTCAATCACGCCAAACTGCATGGAATTGAATTTTGGCACAGAGATTACAGTCTTGAATAACACATAGGATATTTTCTTCCGAAAATAAATCTAGATGAAATTATACTAATGAAATCGATTTATATGCGGGTGAAGCCGGGGGCTCAGCTAGTATGTAATGTATCTCTATCTACCCTACGGTTTCACCTGCTTTTTTGATTCGGCTTCTTCGACACCCTTTCGCATTGAATATCTGCTAAGCGTCGTTTAATCTGCGTGAAATTTGATTACAATCGTAGTGTTTTTCTGAAATTTATTGGCCGAGTGGTTCGAGTAGTTGCCTGCGACACAAAGATTGCAAGTTCGAATCCCGACTGTAGCAATGAGTTTTTCTGAACTTAAGTACAGTGATTGGTCACACCACGAGCTTTACGGTGAAGAAAAACATTGAGAGTAAACCTGCATACGTCTGAGAAGAAATTCAAAGGCGTATGTATAGTCGTGCTTGAGTAAAGGCGATGGACTCGCATCTGTCACGTTGGCACCTAAAATATATCTCTGGCGGAAAGTGGGTGTGTGGGTATTACCTATAGACCTCTGCCTACCCCATCGGAGACCCTTTTGGAAAGGTGTGAGGAAATATAATAATCTGATTGTTATTTATTATTTGAGTTTTAGTTCATATTTCAATCTCCAAGCATGAAGCGTATCCTCATGCGTAACATAAACTTAAAGTGACAGCTCGCTCTTTTTTTACATCACATGCCGTTGTGGATCTAACTATCCAAAAAGTCCAAACACGGAAACTCGGAAATGGTCGGTCCGAGACCCGTGGAAGATATATGGTTACGCTCCAGCGGGGATTGTGAACCTTTGGCGTAGAATCCCGTAGGATTTAGCGATGAGCATGCGGATATAAAATCGTGGACTGTACAAAACATATACACAATGCCCGACAAGTGTCTGTCACTCATCCGGCATCATGTCTGCATTATGTGGACGAAAAATTATCTAGTGCGATGCCAATATTATACGCTTCTAGTAACATATTTTGAGTCCGAATCACGCTAGCTTGAGATCTCCACAATATTGAATGACTTCCTATAAAATTGCTTCAGTAAAAGTTTTACTCGACAGATAGTGAGCCATCATTGAGTCTCTTGTCAGGCATATGCATGATCCTCTTAATGTTTTCTATCATCATTAAGCTGATTGTGTCAACCACTTAACATTTGTTGAAAAAAACTAATTAGTACAGACAGCCTGGGCTCAAGCTTGCGGGAAAGACTTATAGAAATGACTGGATGTTTCGACCATTCGCGAAGCTTAAATTACTCAACCATCTCAAACAGTCATCAATTGCAATGTATTTGCGATGCAAATTAGCGTGGATTACTTACTAACTACTTGATAATAATGATCTTTGTACCCCTCCTATAATTCGTATGCACGCAGGCACTTCATTCCATTGCGTGTTCTTAATTCATTAACACTTGCAAATAAGTGTTTATAAGTCTAAATATTTCCACTATATCCTCTCGCGCGTAATGCTTCCAACGCGATATTCCATTCAAATTTAAATCGAGCTCATCTGTAATAAAACACACATTGAAATGGATAAAATGGTAGCTTGAAATACGAGTAATAATGCCTGAAATCGAAACGCAGTCGGTTCATTCATTACTTTTTAATGGGCGCTGGAAGGTTCAACCTTTTTGATTACCTGTTAATTTTGAAGTACATTTTACAATTCTCTGCATTACCAATTAACTCTTGAAAAGTAATGCGATCGGTATTATCATATTGTCATGTACCGAGCCCTCGTTTGAAAATTATAAAATTTTCGGAATACATACTACATTCTTTGAAAATCACTTCCTTTTTTGGAAGCCGTGGTGGCCAAGTGGTTCGAGTAGCCTGCAACACAAAGATCGCAAGTTCGAATCCCGACAGTACCAATGAGTTTTTCTGAACTTCAGTACAGTAATTAGTCACACCATGAGCTTTGCGGTGAAGGAAAACGTCGAAAGGAAACCAGCATACGTCTGAGAAGCAATTCAAAGGCGTATGTGTAGTCGAGTCTGCTTGAGTAAGTGAGTATGAGTCTGTCACGTTGGCACCTAAAAAATATATCTCTGGCAGAAAGTAGGTGTATGGGTATTACCTATACACCTCTGCCTACCCTTTCGGGGACCCTTGTGGGAAGGAGTGAAGATGTTCGCAGCTCACCTGATCGTAGACGATTACTATGAGACGGGATGTCAGTCGCCTCTCCAGGGTGAGCCTCACAGTTCATTGAAATTCACCTTGATGTTATATTTGTTAATAGTTCCAAATCAATATGCTACAATCAGAATTAGCAAACACCAAACACAAAAACAGTGAAAACAAAAGACAATTAACTTAAAAGTGCGAAAATTCAACATTTAATAGATCGTTGACACCTCAATTTTAAAGTTGGTTATGCAAAAGCTTCCGAAGCTTTCCGATTAAGAAATTACGTAAAGTCAACCAATTTGCGTGAAATAGACTTGTATTTGAAATAGGACGGCCTAGGCTTTAGACATTTAGCCAAATGGCTAGAACTTTATCTTTAACATCTTAGCTGAGGCAATCATAATAAACATAGGACCCAGACATAGGAACTAGGTCAGTAATACAAGCAATTCTTAGGTAAAAATTCTCGGAATTCTCGTCTCAAAGTAAGTTACTTGATGTTAATAGTAGTAATTTGTTTAGAACAAGATTACGAGAACTAAACCACTCAACAAGAATGGTTATTTACTTTATAAAATGAAGTTAAGTTGGTCAGTAGTAGCGTATCATTTCCTGAATTGGCTCACTTCAGCCTCTCTTTTAGTTTTGTCTTAACTTAAGTGTATTGCTTTATCGTATCAAGTACTTTGCAATGAAGTATACGTAATAAACTGCATACTTCTCAGAGTAAATCAAAAGCCAAATAGTAAATTATGATGAATGTGGACGAGTGATGGAAGTCTAGAGAGAACTGGCGGTCGACTTCGATCGAAACCAAAATAATTATTTTCAAAAGCAACTGGTATTCTTTTTATTTTTTTTACTCGTCATGGGTGGCAAACAAGCATGCAGTCCGCCTGAGGGTAAGCAGTTACCGCCGCCTATAGACGCTTGCAACCCCAGGGGTATCACTCGCGCGTTGCCGACCCTGCAGAAATCTTTTCACACCCTTCTTGAAGAACTCCATGCTGTACTCTCCAGGGAAAACCTCAGCGGGGAACTCGTTCCACAGCCTGAGAATTTGTATAGAATTTATAATATGGTATTAATAGAGACAAAGTAAGACATCTTAAGTTTTGGGTTTAAAGAAACTTTATTTCTCAAAAGAATAAAAATAATTCACTTATTGAGAATAATAATATTTAACAATACTTAGATTATGGCAGTTCGTACAAATATTTTTAGTTAGTTATTAGTAGACACTTAAGTTAAAATACAGTTTCTTATATGGCGCCAGACACATACTATTATACCCATTGTGCTGCCAACACACTGTAACTCTCCGAACACAGAGTGGCAAAGCGCAAGTGATACTTCGGTATCGTGAGCGTAAATAGGCTACGGTAACCGTTTCCCATCAGGTGGGCCGTATGCTTGTTTGCCACTCTTGTTGTATATAAAAAAAAACTATTTAACGGGGGGGTAGGGTTAAATTTTAATTGTAACATTGGTAAAAATAGATACGGGTAGTTTTATATATGTATGGAAAACATGACTGACGATTAATTGACATAACAGAATTACAAAGCGAACGTGACTGTAATAAGATAAATTAAGTATTGACACGTATGTATACAAAATATTAAATGTGTATGTAATGAAAAAGATTCGTAAGTTTGGAGTAGACTGGAGTACATCTGTATACATTTCACATATAAATAAAAAAAAAGCCGTGGTAGTTCGAGTAGTAGCCTCCGACACAAAGATCGCAAGTTCGAATCCCGACTGTACCAATGAGGTTTTCTGAACTTAAGTACAGTGATTAGTCACACCACGAGCTTTACGCTGAAGGAAAACATCGAGAGGAAACCTGCATACGTGTAAGAAGAAATTCAAAGGCGTATGTATAGTCGTGCTTGAGTAACGGTGACGGACTCACCATCTGTCACGTTAGCAACTAAAAATATCTGGCGGAAATTGGGTATGTGAGTATTGCCTTTACACCAATGGTTACTACTTTGGGGACCCTTGTGGGAAGGTATGAGGAGATAAGTGTATACCCGTAAGTTCATGGATCACGCGCATGATTCAGATAATGCTGATGTAAACATGTGGAGGTAAATTTTGTGAAATAATGAATCCGTCAAGATTGAATCACAGCATGAAAGTCCCATATCAATATTATTGTTGACAAAATGTATAATTTTCCTTATGAGGTGTCCAAATATGTCATATGCTCACGTACTCGGACTGACGTAAATACATGAATAGGGAATGTTGTCACATAACCAAACAAGTAACTATGCTGCAATTCATTAATTAATAATAATAATAATATTGGATATTTTTAATATGTATATATATAAACATATATATAAATATATTTAAAAATGTAATATATGAGATGTATTTCAAATAAAGAATAATAATAATAATAATAAATAATGAATTCATTTATTTTCAGACTTCGTGTCCATAGCTTGTGTTAGTAAAAAGAAAAAAAATTTTATTTCTATATTAGTATAATAATAAAAATAAAATATGAATATGAAAATTAATACATATATACATAATCAAACGAACTGCCCTCAAAGGATAGGCGAGGAGAGTAGATATCCAGGCTAGTGGCAGTTCTCTCTAGACTTACAGACAATCCACATTCATCTCTTTCTTTCCTTTCCACTTTCAGTCTCTTTACACCTTCTCGTCGATTTCGAGTACTCTTGCCGTTCCATCAACGAGTGTCATTTGGTCTGTTCATTCATGGTCATTTCATCTATTTGGTACCAACTTGTTAGCGAAGCTAAGCGACTTGGGTTACATCTCTAGATATATAAATATATCTTTGAATAAGTATATAATTATATACTCGTATGTCACTATCTCTTCCTACATGGTCGGTAAGTTCGATTTCTGCTGCCTATCCCTAATTGTTCGATCGATTCTCTTTGTTCCTGCTTGCAGTAACAATAATAATAATAATAATAAATACCTAGGACAATTTCACACAAATTGACCTAGTCCCAAATTAAGCAAAGCTTGTGTTATGGTAACTAGAAAACGATATATTTACTTATATAGATAGATATATACACAAATACATAGGACATCCAAGACTAAGGTACAAATACTCGTGTCCATCACACAAATATTTGCCCTCGGTGGGATTCGAACCCACGACCTCAAGTTTCGCAGTCAGGCGCTCTAACCACTAGACCAGACGGTCGTCATATTAACGTAGTTCGTAATCGTCGTAACATCGTAATAACATTATTATATATCAGCTATTTTTGCTATTTATTTTTGCTACTCATTCTTTCTTTACTCAAATCGAAGTTACCGGTCTAACCAGAAGGGCAAGGATGACAAGCATGTTTATCAAACATAGTGAATGAAAACGCGATTGTTAGCTTATTATTAACCTAACAGCTGAGTTCATAAAAAATCATGTAATAATGTTTACCATCCCGCCATGATAATGGTCGATCGGTATCGTCGTTGTGTCTGTAGTTTTCCGTCCATATTATGTTTTCCTACAGATAACACTAGTTTTATTATGTCGAAGAGACAACGTTATGTTTACAAACAGGCGAATTATTCGAGTTTATCTGTTTACAGTCGGTAGTGATGCAACCGTTTGAATATTCCACTGAAATTATGAGAGCTAATGACGTCAAAGGCAAAACAAAAATATTATTTTCAGATAATATTAATTACTAGCGGTCCGTCCCGGCTTCGTTCGGGTTGATATAAGATTTTTTCTTATAAAAGAAAATATAGACTATGTCATTCAGGGTGAATGTAGCTTTCCAATGGTGAAAGAATTTTTCAAATCGGTCGAGTTAGTTTCAGAGCCTATTCAATACAAACATACTTACATACACATCTTTCCCCTCTATGACCATGTGCTAATTGGGTGTAAGCTCGCGGTGTGAGAAATCACTGTTCTTAAGTTGAGAAAGTACAGACCGCGATTGGAATCTGCACTCACGACTTGGCTGGTTACATATGATATCGTGGTTATATAGCATATCCAGTAGGTCTCGTACTGCGCGGTTCTAAAGGAGTGTCCTTCCACGAACGCTCAGGCTGTGGTATGTGCTTCCGTTGAGGTTTTTCTCTGGAGAGTACAACATGGAGTTCTTCAAGAAGGGTGTGAAAAGATTCCTGCAAGGTCGGCAGCTCTAGAGCAATACCCGTGGTGTTGCAAGCAAGGCGGACCGCAAGCTTGTTTGCCATCCGTGTGGTATAAAAAAAGAGTACGGGACTCAAATAGTGTTAAAACAATTGTAGGTATACAGTCAATTAAATTTAATCATCAAAATGAATTATCTACGGGTCAATTGGACATCGTTAACCTTTGTTTGTACAAGGCCTTTTCTATCCACTGTAGCTTTCCATTGGTGGCCATGTCATGCTATCGCTTATGATCGTATTTCAATAAGAATGTCTTTATCACCAGGACGAAGATATGAATTATTAACTGCATACTAGCTGTAATCCGCGGGTTCACCCAAGTTTTTGCTTCCTTGAATAATGTGTGTATGATTAATTATATAGAATTTACTTGAAGCGAAAAATGTCTGTCTGAAGAGAACTGGCGCTCTACACTTTCTGTCTCCCGCATGAGGGACTCGGCGTGATGATATATATGTATATATTATATATAGCCGTTCTCATATTATTTATCGTTTTAGTATTATATCTCAAGTTATCTAAATGTATGTCGTCGTGCTTTAGTAACGGCGACGGACTCGCCATCTGTCACGTTGGCAGATGGCACTACAATATATCTCTGGCGGAAAGTGGGTGTGTGGGAACTGCCTCTGCCCTTCGGGGACCCTTGTGGGAAGGCGTGAGGATATCTAATGCAAAAATAATTTCCGAAATCGGGTTAATGATTCGTGAGATTCACAAATTATTTCACTTTATATTATTATTTATACTTACTTCTACTTCGAGCTCCATTCACATTTGCCCCTGAGTGTATCATTTTGTAAATACAAACCATTAATACCGCATATAAGAGATTAAAATCGATAAATGCACTGTCTGTGTGCGGTAATATGGAGATTACCCTACAGGGGGTCTTGTTCATTTTATAGCTGATAACCTTAAGGTAATATGTAATTCATTCAACCATATTAAAGACCCGATGTCGATAGTATCGATCTTGTAGTCAAGTTATTGACCAGGTGTGTGCAAAGGTTTGATTCTAGTATAGAATAAAATTAATTTGCATTTATTTGGTAGCATTTCCTTTTCCTCTTGGCTTTTTGGCTCGTGACAACATAATATCAATGAATTTAATTTGCCTGCAACACAAAGATTGCAAGTTCGAATCCCGACTGTACCAATGTTTTTCTGAACTTAAGAACACCACGAGCTTTACGGTGAAGGAAAACATCGAGAGGAACCTGTATACGTTAGAGAAGACATTCAAATGCAACAAATGAAAGGCAATTGCTCGAACTATGGTTACGGCTTTATAAATATAATAAACATTACATACAAAGTTATAAGCGAAATATGAGTGTGTGCGTACCTTCCCACCTCTGCTTACCCCTTCGAGGACTCTTGTGAAAACGCTTGAAGATAGTTAAATATATAATGCTAATAATGTCAGAAATAATTAACTTCTCATAATATTACATCGCCGAACGTGTAGTAAAAATATAGAACCAGCTGTGGATAAAACACATCTTATTTGAAATCTTGATTGATGGTTCCGCAATCTTTGCTCTAATTTAGAACAAAGGAGATTTAACGCGTAAACGGTAAACGGATTTGCGTTCGTTTTGGACTAAATTGAGAATTATTCTCAAATTAGTTCAAAACTTAGTCAAATTAGTCCAAAACGAACGCAAAAGCCTGTGACAACGGTACCGTTGAAACGCCTGTATTGATGTCCAATTTGAATATCAATATAATACTTGATACAAAAGTGGTTAGAACCTTATAGGATGAGAGGTTTACGACGTCGCAAATATAAGATTACAGGCTCGTATCTCGATTTTCTGTACTAATGACTTTTTTAAACCTAAATACAATGATCTATCACACTACGAGCTTTATGGTGGCGGAAACCATTGTGAGAAAACAATCATACGTTTGAGAAGTTTTATGACGATAAATATTTCTGGCGATAATAATTCGAACTATGTACTACATTGACACCTAAATACGTCTCCCGCGATAAGAGGGTGAGAAGTTTCGCGAAGACGACAAACGACTCGAGATGTTGTCAGAACAAGTGGAAGTTTCTCGAACTTATTACATTTAAATAATCAGTCAAGGCGAACAAATTGGCGGAAAATTTATGCTCAATAAGAAAGCATAATTGGCCACAATACTCTATTGTAGAGCAAAGGAATGTAGATTTATCAGTAATGAAGCCTATAAATCATACTGCTGATAACAAGTCCGAGAAATATGATACAAATTCTAATTGGATCCTAGTTAAGGAAGGTCTAACGAGGCCAGTAACTTTCTGATTAACTTTCTATATTATTTACTCATTACAAAACAAACTTAATAATATAATGTACATATCTGTATATTTTGAAATGAATTTAGATGGTTTAAGTGGTTTATAATGTCAGAAAGAACTGGCACTGTACTCTCTTTATCAACCACTCTGCCCACGCCGACTTTTTATCAATTTAAATTAACTCACTCACCTACTGTTTATGTTTATATTATGGCCTTTTCTTTACTCCCATAGCAGCGTGATTGCGGTGAAGGAAAACAGACGACGAGAGGAAACCTGTATACGTCTGAGAAGCAATTCAAAGGCGTGCTTGAGTAACGGCGATGGAATCGCCATCTGTCACCCTTGTGAGGCGTGAGGATATATATAGGTTTATATTATTTATTTCTTGGTCCCATGCAATGTATTAGAGACCAATGTTTTTTACCATAAACAAAAAGTACTTCAAACAAATATTACGAGCATATGTTCCCTTAATGTGCAGCTTGGAAGAAATATGATTCTTTCTGTTCCGGCGATCACCAGGTGCTGTGAATTGTATGATCGAATGCAAAAGAATGGATTCAATTCTTTCGACTCCCTTTCATTATGATTCGGCGTTTTTTGCATAGAAGTCGTATTTTTCATGTGCTTTCACATTTTCGTTACACGTGTAAGCGGTTTGAGAAATAAATGAGTCTATAAGTCTATATCCTTCATTGCAGACTTAAAAATATATGGAGCGGTTCTGCAAAATTTCGTTTTTTTTGTGAAAGATACGGTCATATTTGCAGATACATACATTTTATTTCCAACGTATTTGCATCGTCTAGAAAATAGTTTTTCGTATAATAATATTAATGTTGGTCGGATCGCAAGACTCTAGGTAATGGAAAACATATTGAAAACGGGAACCTATTATCCGTTAACAAGTCGGTTACTGAACAATTAAAATTAAATTTAAAATTTATTCATCACTTATAATATGTATTATATACAATGTTTCTTGAAATATATTTATATGTATGTAGCGTATATATGTATGTTGTTATCTTATTATTTTATTCCCTATTTAATTTTGCATGCTACTTATTTTATACATTCTATGGTGTATCTACACTAATATTATAAAGAGGAAAACTTTGTTTGTTTGTTTGTTTGTTTGGTTGTAATGAATAGGCTCAAAAACTACTGGACCGATTTTAAAAATTCTTTCACCATTCGAAAGCTACATTATCCACGAGTAACATAGGCTATATTAAATTGGACCCGATAGGTGGTGCTACGATCGTGCTACGGGGAATTTAACTTTTTCACCCGAGCGAAGCTGGGCGGGACAGCTAGTATTTTATATATAAGTTTATCAACATAATTAAGCTAA
Source organism: Drepana arcuata (assembly GCA_016069955.1). Taxonomy (NCBI): domain Eukaryota; kingdom Metazoa; phylum Arthropoda; class Insecta; order Lepidoptera; family Drepanidae; genus Drepana; species Drepana arcuata. Next base: position 14,470 of record JACCPG010005370.1, read on the forward strand.
TTCTTCTATGCACACCCGCTTCAATGTTTCTCCTGTCAAGGGTAGTTGACTGGTAGAAAATGCTTTAGCATTAAGAACACCATTGTACTTTAATTTTGCATAATATTATTAAAATTAAAATAAAAATTAAAGCCATGGTGTCTGAGTATTAAATGTTCACTGGCTAATCTGGATGGAGCCCTATAATTCTGTGATTTCTTTACGAATATATATATATATGTATATATATATATATCCTCACGCCTTCCCACAAGGGTCCCCGAAGGGGTAGGTAGAGGTGTATAGGTAATACCCACACACCCACTTTCCGCCAGAGGTATATTAGGCGCCAACGTGACAGATGGCGAGTCCATCGCCGTTACTCAAGCAAGACTATACATACGCCTTTGAATTTCTTCTCAGACGTATGCAGGTTTCCTCTCGATGTTTTCCTTCACCGTAAAGCTCGGAATATATAAGTACAGTAAATATGCGGCGAAAAGAAGGCGTTAGTTCACCTTCAAATGCCCTTGTTGTGATGCGAGTAGATATATTTATTTATATATGTATGTGTGTCACTATATTATATAATACAATTATAGAACCAAGTTACCCGCCGCTTCTGTCTGTTCGCGATAAACTCCTAAACTACTGAACGGATTTTGATGGGGTTTCGACCAAAAGACAGAATAGTCTATGAGGAAGGTTTAAATAATCTGTTAAGATTTTGTATAAGTCTGTTGAAATATGGTGCTAATTATTAAAAATGTCGGTAAAAGACAAAACATCTGGGAACTACCTGAATCTATTTGAGATATAACGAAACAATGTACCGAGCGAGGCCAGGGCGGGTCGTTTGTACAAAACAAAACTTCCCGATGAAAAGAAGCCGCTCTCAAAACATTTCTCCGGAATATTGATCCCTTGTAAACTGTTTAATTAACTTGAACACAAGTGTTTGTACATTGAAACAAAGCAGTTAATTGATAACGCCCGGTATTATATTCCACTTCTTGCACATAACACCTCGTGTGTACCACGCTCAATATGCGTGTTGCATTGTTAACGTGTGTGTACTTCATTGATGCATGTGTGGTGACCACGTTGTGATACACGTGTATGCCTATCTATGTTATATTAGTATATGCATCTATGTTCAACACTATAATAGGAATATTTTATAGCAATGGCTGTGGTGGCCGAGTGGTTCGAACAGTTGCCTGCGACACAAAGATCGCATGTTCGAATCCCGACAGTACCAATGAGTTTTTCTGAACTTAAGTACAGTGTTTAGTCACACCATGAGCTTTACGGTGAAGGAAAACATCGTGAGGAAACCTGCATACGTCTGAGAAGAAATTCAAAGGCGTATGTATAGTCGTGCTTGAGTAACGGCGATGGACTCGCCATCTGTCACGTTGGCACCTAATATATAGGCGTGAGGATATTATTATTATTATTATTATTATAGAAATGGATGCACTATAGGGCACTATGGCCAGCCGTGGTTGAGTGGTTCAAGTAGTTGCCTTCAAAAGAAAGATTGCATGTTCGAATCCCGACTGTATCTATAAGATTTTCTTAACTTAAGCACATTAGTCACACCTGCCTACGTCTGAGAATTCAAAGGTATAGGTACAGTCGTTAAGGTTTAAGGTTGCCAGTAATGAGCTCCTTGGGAGGGGCGAGGATTGTTACATTGTGATGGAAGCAGAGGGATTAAACCCATTATGCTGCCAACACACTATAACTCTCCGAACACAGAGTGGCAACACGCAAGTGATACTTCGGTATCGTGAGCGTAAATAGGCTGCGGTAACCGTTTCCCATTAGATGGGCCGTATGCTTGTTTGCCACTCTTGTTGTATAAAAAAAAAAGTCGTGTTTGAGTAACGGCGATGTATTTAAATAAATATTGTTGTGTTTCAAAGTTCCATTGGAAATAATACAAGTCATTTGTGAATGTCACGATCTTTATTGCAGCAAAAGAATTTAAATATGCGTTCACGTTTTCAATCTATTTGTTCAGAGATGGGACTTTGTCCTGTAAGCTCCGCATTATTTGCTTCTGAAATACAATACAAGACAATAAAATGGACAAATGTAAAAATAATATATCTCACGCCTTCCCACAAGGGTCCCCGAAGGGGTAGGCAGAGGTGTATAGGTAATACCCACACACCCACTATCCGCCGGAGTTATATTAGGTGCCAACATGACAGATGGCGAGTCCATCGCTGATACTCAAGCACACCTATACATACGCCTTTGAATTTCTTCTCTGACGTATGCAGGTTTCCTCTCGATGTTTTCCTTCACCGTAAAGCTCCTGGTGTGACTAATCACTGTACTTAAGTTCAGAAAAACTCATTGGTACAGTCGGGATTCGAACTTGCGACCTTTGCATTGCCAGCATCTGCTCGAACCACTCGGCCACCACGGCTCTTTAAATGGACGGATAAAACGGACAAATGTAATATTGGAAAATTAAATTAGAAAATTCCAACTTGAACTTTTTTGGTGGTTTGCTTTTAGTAAGCATGATGACCGAATGGCTTAAGTTATCACTAAAAAGCACACAAGCATATATATGTATATATTTTCCTTTTATACATTCCTTTATACCTTTAGAACCGGCGCTGTATTATTTCTGCCTACCCCGTTAGGGACTGGGTGTGATGATATGTATGTATACCTATATACCGATATACTTAAGGATTACTATACCCATTTAATCTCGCTGAATTGTGGGCAGAGAGAGAGTTAAATAAAATATAATCAAATCAATTATGTTTTATTCAACGTAAGGGACACAGGAAACGCGTATAGAACGTCACACAAATTAGTACAGAATATTCATCTATGTAGTTAGTCGATTTTGAGGTATCAACCATATCAAGAAAAATGAAGCCAATCCTCTCTTGACTTAAAGATACATATTTCGTTTCATCCGCACTCATCAGTTTCTACCCAAATGTTCCCATCGTTATATTTCTCGTGTATAGTAAAACTAAACATGAGAAATATAATGAGCCGTGGTGGCCGAGTGGTTCGAGCAGTTGCCTGCCTATTTATAGTAAAACTATTACGTATTTAATATCTAACCACCAGTGATAACTACCTAGTTGCAAGAGTGTGTATGTTTTGTTGGTAGCTCAAATGTACTCTCTTATCAGGATAATAAAATAGATAATAACTGTATGATGAGGTATTTATAGCTACAGATAATACAGATGTTAAGATTATACGCGAGGCGGTGTGACGGCAGAATAATAAATGAATTGGTATAAACTGCAAGTTAATAATTTATACAAATTATCATAAATATAACGAGCGTATAGACGTCACCCTAGTTGTTGTTGTTGCTGTTGATAGCCTGGTTTATCCCACTGCTGGGCAAAGGCCTCCTCCCATGATTTCCAGATGTTCCTGTCCAATGCTATCGTTGGCCGATCTTTACTGTGAAGGAAAACATGACTTCGAAACAAATACCTGTGAAAGATAAACTACCTTCAAAGAATGTATGTTTAGTTGTGTTTGAGGAACGGCGATGGACTCGCCATCTGTCACGTCGGCACTTAAAATTTATATTGTGAAATAGTGGGTGAGTGAGAGTAGGCGACAAAGTATATACTTATTAAATAAAATTTAATTTAGAAAGAAATTAAGAGCCGTGGTGGCCGAGTGGTTCGAGCAGTTGCCTGCGACACAAAGGTCGCAAGTTCGAATCCCGACTGTATCAATGAGTTTTTCTAAACTTAAGTACAGTGATTAGTCACACCACGAGCTTTACGGTGAAGGAAAACATCGAGAGGAAACCTGCATGCGTCTGAGAAGAAATTCAAAGGCGTATGTATAGTCGTGCTTGAGTAACGGCGATGGACTCGCCATCTGTCACGTTGGCACCTAATATACCTCTGGCGGAAAGTGTGTGTGTGGGTATTACCTATACAACTCTGCCTACCCCTTCGGGGACCCTTGTGGGAAGGCGTGAGGATATATCATATTATTATAAATAAAATTTATCCAATTTGTTCCCAATTAAAATATTTCATAAGCCGACAGTGGAACGGCGTCATTATCACATTCGATTTGATATCTCAGTGTGAAGATATCATTGTATTTACATTTTATTAACTTGCATATTCTTAACATACTTGAGGATAAGGTACTCAAAACTTGCCGATAGCTAAGCCACAATAACCAAGACCAAGGTTCTTCTAAACGTTTGTTAACCCTTTCATAGGTACGCCATCTTACTGGCAGTTGCCAACCCACTAATACCCCACATCCCTACTTATTCTCGAGTCCCTTTTCATCGCGTATATTCACTAACCCACCTTCAATATCAAGATTACAGGATCATTATATCTATTCAGTTAATAATGGAAATGCAGAGGATTTAGGGATTTGGGGCGGATTTGGTTTGAGGGGAAGCAGGGCACATAATGCCCCTAAGCTGATAATAGGGATTAATCAAAGGATTTGAAGATCCGCGGTGGCTGTACAGCAATACGTGAATTTTGAAATGAAATTAATTAATAAAAGCATTATTTAGTCGAGCTCCGACCGTGTTCCTTTTAGTTATGAGAAAATTAATCTATCTATATATACATATAATAAATCTGTAGAAAAATCGTTTTTGTACATCGAATATATTTCAAAAAAAATTTGCTAGGGTGTTTAAGGATAACCAACAGAACCCATTTCTAGCATTTTTGGAATTTTTGTCTGTTTGTTCGTTTGTCTATAAGCATGTTCACGTATCACGTAAAATATACGAAACCAATGTAGATAACTTTTATGCGTAATAAATGTTCGCAGCTAGAGGTATTACTTAGTTTTTGTTTCATCGCAATCGGTTCACTCTATCAAGAGATATTAGATAATATGTATTAAAATTTTTCTCACGCACGCAATTCAGTTACTTGAAACACCAAAATAGAACGAATGTTGACTTTCATATTCGATAGATGGCGTTGTGAGTTCCGAATTGTTTAGAAATATGGTGTTGGTTGTCTGGAAGTTTATTATTTTTAAAATTTTTATACATAGGTTTGGTCATTATTTTGAAGCAACGAAATTCAATCGAGTAGGTTGATATATAATTTCTTCGTAGTTAGAAAAGTGTCATTTGTTCGAAAGTTTGTGATTTCGACCCGTTTTTATCGCAACACGTACAAATGATTTGAATTGTTGTGTTTTTAAATTTGTATATAAATAGGTGTTCGGTAATTTCTATGGTGTTGGTTTCCACCCGACAGTTTTGATTGAATTTATTTGATTTATTATAGGTTTGATATTTATGTAAGGATCGTAGCAAATGGAAAGAAGTGATCTCTGCCTACCCCTACGGGAAAGAGGCGTAATTATATGTATGTATATGTATGTGTAAAAAAAATACTTTCGCCGCGTAGCCGGAATGCGAAAAGGATGAGACTAAGTAGGTCTCCGGAATCAGAAGAAACGCGGTATTGGATGACCGGCACGGTGCTTTACCAGGCACTCTGAATTCACGTGAATTTGAAATATTCACGGAAAGGGAATCGCGCTTAAGTTCGCAATTACTCTGAACGCGACTTTGCGCTCCCAGGAGAGCATCGAGGAACGCGAAGTGCGTCTATCAGCTGATCGAGAGCGTTGCGCCCTCTCAAGCGAGAATTGGTCTCTGTTGGCCATAGAAGATATAGTTATGAGTAGAAGAATAAACCCGCTCACTCAGTACGTCTTGCAAACATCGACAGTTGGTGGGGTACAAATTAAAAGAGAGTCAAGCAAATCAGAGCACGTGAATGAATTTTTACATCTAAGAAGCATGTTCACACGAGGTGGAAAGTATGAAAAAGATATTGAAAGAGGGATAACTGCCGGTAATAAGGTGAATGGGGCCATGTCGGCGTTGATGGGCAGTAAAAGTCTGAGTAAGAATGCTCGAGTTGCTGTCCACAAAGAGAAATTGGTGCCTTTTTTATTCTATGGCAGCGAATCCTGGGTATGTCAAGGAAGTATGAAAATAGCTTAAATGCAGTTGAGGTGCGACCTCTTCGAAAAATGTGCGGAGTAACTATCCTAAATCGAATCTATAATGAAAAGATTCGCAAATCAACTGGTCTGAATGAGGTCGTGATTGTAAGGATGAAGAAAGACATGTTATGTTGGTTTGGACATATAGAAGGAATGAGTAAAGAAAGATTGACGAAACAGATACACCTACAAAGCAAAAGTGTGTGCAAGAAGAAGTATAGGAAGATCACGTTTCAACTACCTATATGAAATTAATCTGACGCTCAAGGGCGGGAACGTCAAGAATACTCGAAACCGACGGGCATGTATGAAGAAACTGATGAATGTGGACGAAGCGAAAGAGGTCTAGAGAGAACTGGCACTCTATACCCTCTGCCTACTCCGTCAGGGACTCGACGTGATCGTATGTGTGTATGTAAAAGAGAATATGCGTCAGAAATAAATTACGATCCAAAAAGTTTGAAGAAACACTGCAAAACGTCTGATCAAATTTAACACCAGTACAGCGTCAAATATTTGATAGTATGATGTAGTGTACAAAATACACTGAGAGAAATACTGTTTTTAGATGCACCCGATGGAACTCAGAAAACTTTTTGAGAAAAATTTAAATAACATTGGCTAACCAAAATTCGAATTAGGAGGCAAAATAAAATTGCTCTTGGCGCTGTCTCCTCGGGAATAACAGCAACATTTTCTGGAGGATAAATCTTCACATACAACGTTTAAAAAACCCATCGATTTGGAGCAACCCAGAAAGCCCCGTTTGCGACGTGTCTCTATCGCAATAGTGATAAAGCCAGGGTTTTATGCGATTGCTTACTTATAATTTGGGACGAGATTACGATGGCAAACCGCAAAGCTGTGGAAGCCATACATATAGAAAAATTATCGGCCAATGGGAGGTGCTAGGATGCTTTTCTGTAGTGATTTCAGACACTCCTTATAACCCGAGGATCGAGAGCTGGTAAGTGCCTGTCTAAAGTCTAAGTATTTTACGGCGTAGTGTTTTATCGACTCGGGGTAAGCAGAGGTGTATAGGTAATACCCACACACACACAACTTTCATATGCTAGCCCATTTAAGAGGCACCCTAAACGCGCGAATTTCACAAATTTCTGCAATGCCATCTGATGACGGTACATATCCCATACAAGCAGGTGGTAAAATAATTTCACAAATTTCTGCAATGCCATCTGATGACGGTACATATCCCATACAAGCAGGTGGTAAAATAATTTCACAAATTTCTGCAATGCAATCTGATGACGGTACATATCCCATACAAGCAGGTGGTAAAATAATTTCACAAATTTCTGCAATGCCATCTGATGACGGTACATATCCCATACAAGCAGGTGGTAAAATAATTTTAGTCGAGAGCCTCTATTGTTCTGTTGCCTCACAGCTGGAGCTCATTTCCTCTATATTTGGGGAGCCCACAGAGATCACAAACCCCTCAAAACAACCAAGCAGCAACGCTCAATTTAAATGTCTCTAGGGAAAGAAGGGAATATTAACATATAAATAATATAGATATAATATATATCTATTAACACGGTTATGAACGAAAAAGATGTCGCTAAATATGCGGTAGAGTCGTATGATTTCCTAAATACACACAATTTATTTAAAAGTAGGAGGACCAATAACCGGCACTCGGCTAAAAGTAACAAATCTTCAACGAAACCAAAATCTTAACAGGTAATTATTGCCAATTATTTTCCTTTTTGATTCAAACGTGTGCAATTCCCAGTTGGCCTCCGTTACGTGACTATTAACAAAGTCTAAGGGCAAACATTATCCGTTGCGGGGTTAGACCTCACTCATCATTGCTTTTCAAATTTAATTTTTTATCGTGTTAGAAACCCAAACAACCTTTTTATATATGCTAACATAGTACATGAGAAGCATTAACATAATCAAGTGCGTCATTAAATAAAGTATTTATGTGCTTTATTCGCAAATTCTTTATTAGTTCGTAGCTTGCATTACCCCCTTTTTATTGAACGAAACGTGTATATAGCACTATTATCTAAGCGACGCATTTTAGTTTTCGACAACCACGCGAACGAAGTCGCGGGCACAGCTAGTTACACAATAAATTATTTGATTCGATTTGATTGATATGAATGACGACAATATTTGCCTGCGAGACAAAGATCCCAGCTTCGAATCCCGACTGTACCAATGAGTACAAGTAAAAAAAAAACTTAATTACTAACTTAAGTGATAGGCTTGTCATTAGTCACGTGAGCAACTTATATATATCTCTGGAGGAGAGTGTGAGTGTGGATCCTGCCTTTACAGCTCTGTCGGGGACTTCGCTCGGGATCTTCGGGGACTCTTGTGGGGAAGCGTGAAGAAGATATTATTATATTATTTGACGATGCAGTGTTTTTACCCTTAAAGTATCATTAAATTGGTTGGCTACACCGTGTATTATACACGGTGTAACGCTGTGTTCTAATACACACGTGTGTATTAGAACACACAGCATTCAGGCTATTATGAGCGAGTTCATTGTCTCGATGAAACGCTCGAGTGTATTGTGTTCCAGTATACTTGACCTACCTGTAGTATTCTTGACATTATACAGACTACAAGATAGTTGTTATCATTGTAAAATGAATCTTATTTCTTTGATCATTCATACTATATTCCTTAAAAATATAACGTTACTAGTTACCTTTTCTTTGGTGATAGTAGTAGTGTAAAAATCCGAACACTAAACTGAATACATAGAATTTTGGAGCTCGCCGAATTTTGAACGCACTGTACTAAGGGATGATGTAAATATTTCACCGAAAATAAATTAAACCGCTAATCGAAAACTTCAACCTAATGTATAGAGGCATGAAGAGCATTTTAATTTTATTGTTTTAATGGTTGCATTTGCAATATAATTGGTTTTCCAACTACCACGCGATCAAATATTTACTTTGAACAGTAACTTCCACTATGCGATAAGTGTTATCAGGGTTATAGACCTCTGACGGACGACATCAAGACATAATGAAACTCAAAACTGCTTAAACCGCACAAAATCATTATGAAATATTGAACGCGTATTTCTCTGGGAGAATATTAAAACTCTAATGCGTAAAATGATTAAACACTAGTTTCTAAAGGAGAACACTATTTTTGCGGTATAAAAGACAGCTTATATGCTTAATCACGTATAGGCAGGGTCCATGAGCAGCGTGCTTGTTAGCATGCTTGTTAACATTAGTCGTATTCAAAAATAATAAGCTACGTCGTTCCAAAGTTGGATGATTTAGAAACAAACAACCGTGCTCGCAAGTTATGACGTAAATAAGTAGAATAACAATATCGACTAACAAAAATATTATTATTTAAACAACACTATTTTTCCAATTATGTTTTGCGTCACGTAATTAAATTTGGTCATGCCTAGCAAACATAGTTATTTATTACATGTGATTACGTCCTAAGCATGTGACTTGCCCTTTAGCTCAAACATACAAACATTCTTGACCACTCAACGAACAATTAAAGGAGAGCAAAACATGTTTTCAAGTGCATTTCTTACGTTGATTAATAGTAAGTAAAAAGTTGACCGCTATATTAAAGTTAAGTATATATGGAAGAATGAGCATTGAAAGTCGTTCCATTTCCCCAGATCAAAGTGATGGAATAATCAAGGTGGGAGCTATGTTACGATAACGTTCCGTTTAATATATTTATATATTTTATGCCTTAATATATATATTTTAGGTCTTGCGTGAGTGCCAACGTGACAGGCGCCTGTCACGTTGGAACTCACGCAAGTGAAGAAGTGAGTCAAGTAGTCAAGAGTCAAGAAGTGAGTCTGATGTAAACTGTGGTTTACATCAGACTTTCTCTCAATGTTTTCTCTCTTCAATTTTTTCTCAATGTTTTCTCAATGACTAATCACTGTAAGTACTTAATTATTTCAATTAATGATTTTGATTTTGTATTTAATGAAATAACGATGTTTTAATTCTTAGTCAATGGTTATTTTCGTATTAAAACGTAATATAAAGTATTACGAGCTATAGCACTATAACATCCAAACGTTAACATCTTAATGCCTATTCCGTGCACAAAACACATTCATAACCCATAATAATATCGTTTGAATTCCCACCACGTTCTAGAAACATCCATCCATCACTTAACAAGGAAGGATATAACTTACTAAAAGCACATTAGAATTACGTTAATTATCACATAACGAGCCTACCTCAAATTTTCTCATCATGGGGCGTAGCAAAGCCTTGCGTAGCGAAGCTACGAAATCTCAAGGCTACGAGCGAGGAAATGGCTTTCGTAGCCAGAAACGATTCTTCAGTATGGATCAAATTAGTATTCATCTAAGTTATGATAGAATTGTTTCACGATATATAACAACAACTATATTATCTTAGGTTTTAATCACGTTTCTTATAAATAAAATAGAAGCCGTGGTGGCCGAGTGCTCCGAGTAGTTGCTTGCGAAGAAAAGATCGCAAGTTCGAATTCCGACTGCACCAATGAGTTTTTCTGAACTTAAGTACAGTGGTGTGACAAACACCACGAGCTTTACGGTGAAGGAAACATCGAGAGGAAATCTGCATACGTCTGAGAAGCAATTCAATAGCGTTAGAATAGTCTGTGGACTCACCATCTGTCACGTTGGCACCTAAAGTATATCCCTGGCGAAAAATGGGTGTTTGATGTACAACCTATACACCCCTGCCTACCCCTTCGGGACCCTTGTGGAAAGGCCTGAGTGTATAAATAACATACTTATATTTTACTTTGTTTCCTTTGATTATTTGATTAGCACATTTAAAAGAGTTTTATATCGTATTCAACTTAACTCGCATTATTAATTATATTACAGTTATCAATAGAAACACAAAATATTTCGTTATAAATATATATAAGCCGTGGTGGCCGAGTGGTTCGAGCAGTTGCCTGCGACGCAAATGTCGCAAGTTCGAATCCCGACTGTACCAATGAGTTTTTCTAAACTTAAGTACAGTGATTAGTCACACCACGAGCTTTACGGTGAAGGAAAAACATCGAGAGGAAACCTGCATACGTCTGAGAAGAAATTCAAAAGGCATATGTATAGTCGTGCTTGAGTAACGGCGATGGACTCGCCATCTGTCACGTCGGCACCTAATATACCTCTGGCGGAAAGTGGGTGTGTGGGTATTACCTATACACCTCTGCCTACCCCTTCGGGGACCCTTGTGGGAAGGCGTGAGGATATATTATTATTATTATAAATATACAGCAATGAATGCAAAGAAAATTTTCTCTTACGTAAGATCCTTTGCTTGCAACGGAAATTGGTAGCCGGGCGCGTTCATAGGGCCCCATTGTTGTCCTGACGCTGGGCGGCACTGAGTGAACAAAGAATAAAACGAACATGCATACGTTAGGTTCATTCTCACGTCACGTCGCTACCATGAAGGAAAAACGGCCGTCTGTTCGTTTAATATTATAGCGGAATATTGAATAATCGTATCGAAGAACCAATAGAAACAGACTTGGTGGTATAAACCGGTAAGGTTTTTCGTCAGTTCAGTGGTGATTTCATACCTCGAGATCAAGAAATATATATATATAGATGTTATTGAGAAATGACGACTCACCCTCTGCCACGGTGGCATCTTATAATATGAAACGAGATTTATACGAAGAGATTGATGGTACTATGCGAAAAAGCAAGTAGAGTTACATTGTTGTCCACTCGTTTGGTTCAAACCTCGCATCTTATACATGACCTCGACAAAAAAATGAGCAGGGACTTGATACTGATAGAGGTTGCAGTGAGATGTCCCATTGGTGAATGGGACAATATCATAAATGGCACTGGTTTCGGGTAATTGAGTATTGGCTGAAAACGATACAAAAGGAATTTTGATAATTACTGAACAGAGCAAAAATATATTGAGTGGTTAGAGTTACATAACCAGTGCGATGTCTGCGATCTACTGCACTACTACGTGGAAAAAGTCTTACGTAATATGATATCCTTTTAACTTGCATCTCCGACATAGCGACCACAGCTAAAAGCCTGCACGTATCCATAACGCCTTGAGTAACATTTTTATTGGATTCAGGCCACAAATGGTCCGAGGTGCGAACCGTTTATTTGCATCGAGAACCAATGGCGCAATAAAATACATTAAACCCTTGTAAGCCGAAATAAACCTTATATTCTTGACGCTAGGAAACGTTTTGCGTCGGACTGTGATTGGTGAAATGGAATTGCAATATGTATAATAGTACCACGCATATACCTGTGCACCTAAGTAAATTTAAGTGGTTTCTTACTGAAATGCGTAAGATTTCCATACCAAGTTAGTACCTAGTGGAATGGTGTTATTTTCAGCAAAATATAAAATTATACTCATCGTTACGCCTTACGACTATAAGGATCCCGAACCGCTGTCGCCAGCGGTTTGGGATCCAGCAGGTAAATTTATAGGTATTTAAACATATGCGACTCTTCCGATGTCTTACTTTAGCGCTTATTATTCATTGTACTTAGTTAAAAAACTCATTGGTACAGTCGGAGTTCGAACGTGAGTATTTCAGAACTAAAGTAAAGTCATTAATCATACCACGAGTTTTAAGGTGAAGGAAAAATATCGTGTGGAAACCTACTTGCGTTTGAAAAGAAATTCGAAAACCTTTATTACTATATATAAGTTTTCGAATCGTTAGAATTCAATTCCTGCATGAGAAACCACGATGGACTCGCCATCTGTTACACTGGTATCTTATATGTCCGGGAAAAGAGGGTGCTGTACACCCCTGCCTACCTATTCAGGGGCCCTTCCTGGAGTATAGGCTATATATGAAAATTCGCCGCTATTTACATATTTTAAGCCTTTGGGCAAAGATAATAAATACATACATACATAGATTTATGTTTAACAAGCGGCTCGTAAAGCCCGATCGCCTTTGTAGTTATAAAAACTCAATTACGATGAAATTGGGAACCGTTACCCTATACCTTATTTGCTATGCTTTCAAATATACATAAAAATTAAGTGCCTTTAAATCCAATTCCCGGAATAATATATAAAACACGCGAGAAAACAGTATGCAAATAAGACATCCATTACTCGATCAAACAAATTAAAACACACTGTGGTATTTTGGTTCAAAACCTCGATTACCAGCAATCCTTTTGGCTATGAATAAACTTTCATTAACTCCGTAATAAATCCCACAAGGGTCCCCGATGGGGTGGGCCGTGATGTATAGGTAGTACTCCCACACCTACTTTCCGTCAGATATTTTAGGTGCCAACGTGACAGTCCATCGCCGTTACTCAAGCAGATATGCAGGTTTCCTCTAGATGTTTTCCTTCACCGTAAATCTCGTGGTGTGACCAATAATTGTACTTAACTTCAGAAAAACTAATTGGTACAGTCGGGATTAAAACTTACGATCTTTGCTTCGCAGTCAAATACTCAATCTCAGCTTGGCTGTAACTTACTCCTACTTCAACAAAGTTAGCGTTAATTAGCTTGAAATATTACCATGGTAGGGCTGGATAGTTTGAGTTCGCCTGTAAAATCAAGATTCTCATATTCTACCAATAACGTTTTCTAAATAGATATTTATTGCGGTGGTGTAGTCAAAACACAAGTGGTGAAACAAAAAAAGTAAGTATGCCTACATACTTTTAAGAATAAATTCAAAGTCATGTCTTCGAGAATTCTGCGATGGATTTGACGTGTCTTGAAGCTGTCACGTGAATATTATGACAAGTCAACAAAACAGTTGTTTTTACAACTTTATCTACTACTTGGGAGACCCTTAAAAGAATGAATGAAAATGTAAATTGGCCAATATAAGGAAAATCTCTCAAAAAGCTTACAAGTATTACCCGACAGTCAATAATAATCACCAAGTCAAACTTTTTTAATATACACTTTCTCGTAATGAACACTGACCTTTTCCGATTTAATATTTACACAAAATATATTCACAAAAATGACAACAAACCAAAGCATCCGGATAAACGTTGTGTTCGATGAAAAATCCGAATAAACATTTCCGAGATCCGGTCGCGCAAACACGGTATAAATAATAATGAATGCTATAACAAATCTCGTTTTCCATCAAATAGGGCGCTGATTGGTTCCAAGTCCGTTCAATGTGAACATAACCTAATACAGAGCGTGATTTGATTTTACACATAAATGATTCTCATTTTAAGACTATAAAGGATACATTTTGGTTAAAATAAACTTGTACAATGTAGGTTAACATTTATTAAATTGGAACCTTGGTGGTAGAGTCCCTTGAGCAGTCGCCTGCAACGCAAATATTTCAAGTTGCAATCCTGCCTATAGCAATGAGTTTTTCTGGCCTAAGTACAAAAGTAAATTAATCACACCACGAGCCTTAAGGTGAAGGAAAACTTTTGCCCACACCTTTTTTGCCAAGCATTTTAGTTTCAATACTGTTTGGGTTGAGGTTACACAACGTAATGTGTGTAACCTCAACCCTTGACCCCGACCTGAAAACCTGTATGAGAAATTGCATGATGATTGGTAGTGTAACATGAACCTGAATCAATAAAAAGATTTGTGTACAGTATCATATAACTAAATTAGCTACCATAAAAATTTACTTCAAGCCCGAGCGCGGAATGCATCGTATTTTAAAAAAGGACAATCTCGAACCAAATAATTATTGCCTAATACAATGGATTAACGGCGATGAATTTTTGTTATGAATAATATAATGACATTGTAAGAAATTTAAAGACAACTTTTTAGTTAAATTCCACGCGGACGAAGTCGCGGGCACAACTACTATATAAAATAATGGAAGCGATAAACTGATCCTCCTCGCCTCGATAAAACGAGGCTTTCAATATTATTAGGTCTTACATAAAGTTAGATACAGGACTTAACTGGAATGAAAATACAATTCCCGCTACCGCGCTAAAATTAACCTACCTATTTCAATTTATCCATGAGATTTTAGCAGCGAGAAAAGATAACTACAATACCTCAAGCTCACCTCTAGGATAAATAAAATACCTTGAAACTATTTTCATTTAGAACAAATGAAGCAATTTCTTGTAACATATTACTATAATATAATATATCCTCACGCCTTCCCACAAGGGTCCCCGAAGGGGTAGGCAGAGGTGTATAGGTAATACCCACACACCCACTTTCCGCCAGAGGTATATTAGGTGCCAACGTGACAGATGGCGAGTCCATCGCCGTTACTCAAGCACGACTATACATACGCCTTTGAATTTCTTCTCAGACGTATGCAGGTTTCCTCTTGATGTTTTCCTTCACCGTAAAGCTCGTGGTGTGACTAATCACTGTACTTAAGTTCAGAAACACTCATTGGTACAGTCGGGATTCGAACTTGCGACCTTTGCGTCGCAGAAAAAATATACATAGCAAGTAATGAAAAGCATAAATCCCCCTCAATTCTTATCTCAGTCTGGACTAAAGTCTTACCCAAATGTATTAAAGTTATCTTTGAAGTTAAATTAACGTAATTAAACATTGCCAAATCTTTTTAAAGCTTAGAAAATATCCGTTAAAAGTATTCACTTCCATTCTCACCCAATCATCAAGAAAATTACCTGATTCATCAAACTTCCAAGAACGATCTATTGAAAAAGATTTTCGAAGAGTAATAGGGCCTTTAGAAATTGTGACCTTTAGTTTACGATTTCGCTGAAAAGCGACCAAAAGGTCTGCGAATCCCTACCGTAAACAATTACCGGCAAATATTTTCTGCCATTTACGTCCTTCTTGAGATGTCTCTGGGGAAGGGTGATTGTGGGTCTGAGGCAACCCGCACACACCTAAAATTACTGTGGTTTATTTTACGATTCTTTATATTTTTCTACCTTTTTTGCCACCGCAACAAACATTTTGTTTCGTCTGATCGTAAGCGGATGCAGCAGAGATAGCATACGTACTTTTATACCATTGCATTGCGACTACTTGCAAGGAATTGAATGAAATTTGCCACAGATAGTTTATAAAAAAAAGCCGCGGTGGCCGAGTGGTTCGAGTAGTTGCCTGCGACACAAACATCGCAAGTTCAAATCCCGACTGTACCAATGAGTTTTTCTGAACTTAAGTACACTAATTGGTCACGAGCTGTACGGTGAAGGAAAACATCGAGAGGAAATCTGCATACGTATACTTATGTAACTTATACGTGCCTTTTAATTGCTTTTAGACGTATGGAGGTTTTGCTCTCGAATAACGGCAATGGAATCTGTCACGTTCGCACCTAAAATATATCTCTGGTGGAAAGTGGGTGTATGGGTATTACATATACACCTCTGCCTACCCCTTCAGGGGGCCTTGTGGGGAGGCGTGAAGATATTACTAAACAGCATTCCACTATTTAAGGTCAGAGTCCAACAATGTCTATTAATTATAAGCAGTTATTTAGATGTGAATTATTCCAAAATATTTGCAGCAAATATTTACACCTTCATGATATTGCGATAAAATGCTGAATTTATTAACCTTTGCCCTTCTGTCAGTTTCCCCGGTCACTTTGAGGTCGACAATCACTTCGCCAAGCACGTCTCCGGAAGCTATTTATAAATAATTCAATTTCTTAACCTTTCTCCTGATCCGTATAAAAAGAGATAAAACCTTCAAACACTCCGGATAAAACGTTTAAGTTTCATTACTTACAGCATTTTTCTTGCTTATCATAGACTCTCGGAAATTTTACCAATCTTAATAATACCATAAATGAGTAATTACTTTCACGATTATAAGATTGGAACGGCCTCTACAGCCGTGGGGGCTGAGAAGTTTTAGTAGTTGCCTGCAACACAAAGATTGCAAGTTCAAATCCCGACAGAACCAATGAGTTTTTCTAAGCTTAAGTACAGTGATTAGTCACACCACGAAGTGCATTGCGGTGAAGGAAACATCAAGAGGAATCCCGCATACGTCTGAAAAGAAATTCAAAGGTGTACAAATAGTCCTGCTTGAATAACAGCGATGGACTCGCCATCTGTCACGTTGGCACCTACAATATATCTCTGGCGGAAAGTAGGCGTGTAGGTACTACCTATTACGGACTGTATGTAAGGACTTCTGCAGGTTTCCTCTCGATGTTTTCCTTCTCTGTAAATCTCTTGGTGTGACTAATCACTGTGATTGACTTCAGGAAAACTCAATTGTACAGTCGGAATTCGAACTTGCAACCTATGCAGATAACTACAACGACTCGGCCACCACGGCTAATAAAAAAAAGATATATAATAAATTTCTGCATAGCAGCATCCGATCCTAATCGACATTTTGCCTATACTTCTCAGAAGAAATACAAAGACCTAAGATTATGTTAAAAACGGAATAGGCTTGTAAGTCTCAAGAGGACTGGTGCTATACTCTCTGCCTAATCTAAGAGAGAATCAGCATGTTGATGTAAATTCGTACCAGTGTTCGAAACAAGTTCTAACTTCGGCTTCGCAATAAATACCATAAATATTAAATACCTTAGGACAATTCCACACAAATTGACCTAGTCCCAAATTAAGCAAATCGTGTGTTATAGTAACTAGACAACGATATATTTACTTATACAGATAGATATATACATAAATACATAGGGCATCCAACACTAAGGTAATTTTTTTTTTATACATCAAGTGGCAAACAAGCATACGGCCCACCTGATGGGAAACGGTTACCGTAGCCTATTTACGCTCACGATACCGAAATATCACTTGCGCGTTCCCACTCTGTGTTCGGAGAGTTATAGTGTGTTGGCAGCATAATGGGTTTAATTCCTCTGCTTCCAACACAATGTAACAATCCTCCCCCCTCTCCAAGGACCTCATTACTGGCAACCTTATTCACGTTAGTTACAAATACTCGTGATCATCACACAAAATATCTGCCCTCAGCGGGATCAAACGCGCGACCTCAAGTATCGCAGTCAGGAGCACTAACCTCTAGACCAGACTATCAATAGTGATCAATACAGAAGCAAACATGGGGCAGTAGTTCGAGCAGTTGCTTGCGACACAAAGGTCACAAGTTCGAATCCCGACTGTACCAATGAGTTTTTCTAAACTTAGGTACAGTGATTAGTCACACCACGAGCTTTACGGTGAAGGAAAACATCGTGAGGAAACCTGCATACGTCTGAGAAGAAATTAAAAAGGCGTATGTATAGTCGTGCTTGAGTAACGGCGATGGACTCGCCTTCTGTCACGTTGGCACCTAATATACCTCTGGCGGAAAGTGGGTGTGCGGGTATTACCTATACACCTCTGCCTACCCCTTCGGGGACCCTTGTGGGAAGGCGTGAGAATATATTATATATTTATTATAAATTTTACCGTAGTGTTCCGTCGCTTCCGCGGACAAGTGCCACACAAAGTGAAGTGTTCTGAAGTGGCCTTAGTATTTAATTTAGTCTACACTATTGCATTGGTTCACACTGCAATAATATTTGTAAAAGAGAAATAAATAAATAAAAATTATTGCGTGAAAGCAACCGACACGAGTTACGGAACCAACTTTCAAATCGCTTCTACCACTCACATCAACTCGTAGCCTTTACTCAATTACCCACTCCAAGTCTTTAGCATCTGTGTTCTGTCTGTGTTGCCCAAACTTTGATGCTGCCAAACGAGAAGTACAGTACACAATTTGTTTGGCTACCTACAGTTCCGGGAAGTGTAAGTGACTTACACCCACTTGGACTGAAGTTTCCCAAGTTAGTTGTAGTTGGACGAAGTAATGTACTACAGTGAATCGTTTCCTTTATACACATTCTCACCATTTTATGATTCAGTAAATAATTATTTATTTACGACCTTGTGGTATAAAATATAAGTTGGATATTATTTATTAATCATTACATATGTTGCTCAATAAGTGATTGTATATTCTAAAGTTTGAGGCGATTTTTATCCTTATTTTACGCAAAAACTATTACTAAAACGGATAGATTATTAGCTGGGTTTGTAAGTAATAATAATAATAATAATAAATACCTGGGACAAATTGACCTAGTCCCAAATTAAGCAAAGCTTGTGTTACGGTAACTAGTCAACGATATATTTACTTATATAGATAGATATATACTTAAATACATAGGACATCCAAGACTAAGGTACAAATATTCGTGTTCATCACACAAATATCTGCCCTCAGCGGGATTCGAACCCGCGACCTCAAGTTTCGCAGTCAGGAGCTCTAACACTAGACCAGACGGTCGTCACTGCTTCTCGCCACCAAGCAATTCTCGAGATTTTAGCGGCGATTGATGATTATATACAAAGATTTTACTCGCGATTTACCTACGTTAAATTTGATTATACGCTCCTTACTATAGTCGTAGGCTTTCTCAATAAAAGGACTATCTTTAAAGAAAACTAATCAGTTTAGTAGGTAGTTCTGAGATTAACGCGTTCCACCAAACGAACACATTCACATCCGTTTTATAATATATATCATCGGGTATTGAAACTGTGATTACTATTCCCCAAAGGGGTCGGCAGAGATGTATAGGTAATACCCACACACCCACTTTCAGCCAGAAATATATTTTGGTGCCAATGAGACAGATGGCGAGTCCGTCACCGTTACTCAAGCACGACTATACATAGCCTTTGAATTGCTTCTCAGACATATGCAGGTTTCCTCTCGAATCTCAAGTTTCGTCGCGATAATATCAAAATATCACAAACTTTCAACCACTTAATTGGGAAACAATCACGGAGTGAACACATTGGCACTTAAATCACCAGGATATCACTTTGGCGCCGGTTCAAACGTAAGCCAGCACGTCTGGCACTAAGTTGCACGTAAGTTTTGCCAACACTAATTGCGCTAGCAATCGTCAAGAGTCGGTCGGTAGCACTTTTAGCTACAAATTTAGTGTTCCTGATTTGTGTTTAGATTGTAGTTGAGTGAGTTCCTGCTAGTATAAGAGCAGGACATCGTTCGCCTAGAATGTTCTTTGGAGAATTTGTAATAATATTTCGCCTCCCCACGGGGGTCCCCGAAGGGGTAGACAGAGGTGTATTATAGGTCATACCCATACACCCACTTTCTGCCAGAGATATATTTTAGGTGCCAACGTGACAGATGGCGAGTCCATCGCCGTTACTCAAGCACGACTATACATACGCCTTTGAATTGCTTCTCAGGCATATGCGTTTGATGGGTACGGGTTTGATGTTTTCCTTCACCGTAAAGCTCATGGTGTGACTAATCACTGTACTTAAGTTCAGAAGAGCTCATTGTACTACTACTGTAGCTATTTACTGAACAGTCGGGATTCGAATTTGCGATCTTTGTGTCGCAGGCATTTACTCGAACCACTCGGCCACCGCGGGTTTTTATTACTATTTTTACGCATCCAAGAAATTTCAATCATATTTGAACAGAGATTTTTGCATCAGAAGGCCTGTTTATTGAGGAAGGCTAAGCTTAAACCGGGTTAAACCGCGCGTCAGAAGTGGTATACATAAATTCAGCGTAGGTTAAACCTAGGAGCACAGCTGTATAAAATTCGCTTGTTACTATACATAATTTAGTAGAAGTGGCAGCATAGGATTCCTCAAAGCGCACATAGAGTCCAATGAAATAGAACGGCTAAAGGAATATCAATGCAGACCATTCGGTGAACTCATGAATATATCGAGTGTTAGAAATAAAAAGGCCGCAGTATTCCCATTGGCGTGTGTTACTCATATTCCGATACACTTCTCCTAGTTTTGGGGTGAAATGGAATTTGCGGTTCACCATATTTTTGGGGTGATCTATTAATTTTCTAGTTAATATTTGTAGCAATTGAATATGCTCTGACTACATTTAATACAGACTTTAAGGCTGGCATCAATCGGAGCTGTTTTTTTTCGGTATTTGAAAAAAAATGATTTTGTATGCTTTGCTACGTTTTGTTGTCAAATTGTGCAATATAGTTCAATGGAGCGACCGATTTGTATAATGATAAATTTGTATGTCCTCACGCCTTCCCACAAGGGTCCCCGAAGGGGTAGGCAGAGGTGTATAGGTAATACCCACAGACCCACTTTCCGCCAGAGGTATATTAGGTGCCAACGTGACAGATGGCGAGTCCATTGCCGTTACTCCAGCACGACATACGCCTTTGAATTTCTTCTCAGACGTATGCAGGTTTCCTCTCAATGTTTTCCTTCACCGTTCAGCTCGTGGTGTGACTAATCACTGTACTTAAGTTCAGAAAAACTCATTGGTACAGTCGGGATTCGAACTTGCGACCTTTGCGTCGCAGGCAACTGCTCGAACCACTCGGCCACCTTACTAACACGGTTCTTAATAAATTTGACCTAGAGAAAATAAACAATTTATCCTCTCTGTCTACCCCGTGTTGGATTCGGTGATGATATGTATGTATATTTGATGACCAAAACTAACATACGCGATCAACGTAAGGATTAAAAAGATTGGCGGACGGAGGCAAATGGAAGGAGAGCATCAGAGACGCCGACAAGAGCCCAGCTCTTAGACATATGAGTGAAGACTATTCTTAGTCTTATTGTGCTTTATCTATATATATATATATATATATATATATATATATATGTATATATCCTCACGCCTTCTCACAAGAGTCCCCGAAGGGGTAGACAGAGTGTATTAGTACTATTAATACCACATGGCTGTGACTGGAATTTCCCTAATCTTTAATGTAAGTGAGTTACCTTGAAAGGTTCTTTGGGATGGAGAATTTACGTTAAATTACTCCATTAAATTAGATACCATCATAGGTTGCAATTAGCACTTTGTAGCGTCACACTACATATTTCAACGATGGACGTTTCCGACGTAAACCGAAGTGTTTTACACGTTAATTCCACCTGTCTACCTTTTCAGAGACTCTCTTGGGATGGCAGAGCATACCTTTTATAGGTTGTTACTTATATGGGCTAGACAAGACCCAAAAATAGCTGGATTGATTAGCTGGATATATCTTAGATACAGTTATAAATGTTATCAGTGTTATAAAAATACCGGGGGACTAACTCAGTTTACGTGCTTAAAAGTATACCCACTAGATTAAGGTATTTTTTTGTTATTTATTTATAATAATAATGATCTTTATTAAAACACCAAGTATTTCCCTTTCCGAGGTTCGTTTGCATTCTTTACAGCTTTAGCCAAAATTGATAAATATTATATTAATTATATTATAAAATATACTTAATATACCTCTGGCGGAAATTGGGTTTGTGGGTATTATACTATACACCTCTGCCTACCCCTTCGGGGACCCTTGTGGGAAGGCGTGAGGATATATATATTTATATGATAAATATTGTAGAAGTCATAAAACGAGTCCCTCACGGGGAGGCAGAGGTAGTAGAGTGCCATTTCTCTATATATTAACAGAGCTTTTTCACTTCATCCACATTCATCATTCTCTTCATACATGCCAGCCAATTTCAAGAACTCATAGCGTTCCCATCCCTGAGTGGCCGATCGATTTGATCTATTGCTTTTATGATAAATTGACATTAACTAAAGCCCACATGCTCGGTAAAAATCTATTGAACACGTTTTTAGTAATATTGGCGGGCTTTCAAGAATTCGCAGAATCACTGACAATATTACATTAATCTGAACCCTCTATATTTAGACGGCCGTGTGGAAGCTAAATATAGCATTGTACATTTCCATTGTTGTTAAGTCATGGGCACAAATGTGTGTACCTACTCTCGTGAATTTTTACGTACACAAGCTTAGTATAATAGTCCGAGTTTTTCCGTCTTACTTGTCTTAATAGATATCATGTTCATGTTGCAAGTATTTTGCGGTGCTGATGAATGAACTTTTTCTATCCCGTCCGGTTATTGGCCTCAGTGATGTTGCTTAACTTGATCTGACCGTGTAAGTCGTAAGTTCTTTTGCCCTACTACTATAAGTTTATCCAGATATCCGAAGATAATTGCCGATCATTTTACGTCGATGTTTTTCGGACAAAAGGCACAGGAATATCAAGTTCCAACCACTTTAGGTAGTCGATCGCAAACTCGAAATTAAGATGTCAAGAGTACTCGAAACTGGCCTAAAGTCTCGAACTAAAGAAGTTTATAATTCTAGAGAGAACTAGCGCTCCACTCTCTCTGCCACCCCGGTGTGAAACTCGGCTTGATGATATTATGTGTGTATGTTTCTGACACGTGAGCTAAATATTTTTCGAATTCGTGGAGACTGAATATTAAAATTATTATAATATATTAAAGACAAATCTTATTCCATTCTAAAAACCAATGTTTTGTAACAAAGTTAAAACTGTAATAAATAACGAATGAAAGTTGAAACGTGAAATATTTGTGGAATATTCCCCAAATATTACACAAATACCTGTACGGTAATATTAAGTGTGGCTTCACGCTGACGTCACGTCTTACAATTTGACTAGATAATTTGATGTGGGTCGACCGTGCAATCTTGTTAAAGCCCTCACTGTACTTCTAGTGATATTTATAGTAACCGAAGACTCTCCGACTCAGTACAAAATCACTGAATCTATTGACAGACATGCACGCTTAATAAAATTTAATTATATAGGTATATATCTTTGTATAACCCTTATTACTCAGCAGTTTTTGAACGGATGTCAAGTCCTACGCTTGCTTGAAACAGAGTGCTTCATTAGGGTTACGCACCCGAAGGGTGGAACCGGATCCGTATTACTTAACCTCTGTTATCCGTTCCTGTCTGCAGGGTGTATCTCTTAACCTATAATTAGTCGATCCTTTACAGAAGTCAGTATTTACCTTCGTCAGTGCGATTCCGATTTGCACATTATTTTTTTTAATCACTCATTTAAAGGATTAAGTACTACAATAATATACAATAAAATAGAGCCATGGTGGCCGAGTGGTTCGAGCAGTTGCCTGCGACGCAAAGGTCGCAAGTTCGAATCCCGACTGTACCAATGAGTTTTTCTGAACTTAAGTACAGTGATTAGTCACACCACGAGCTTTACGGTGAAGGAAAACATCGAGAGGAAACCTGCATACGTCTGAGAAGAAATTCAAAGGCGTATGTATAGTCGTGCTTGAGTAACGGCGATGGACTCGCCATCTGTCACGTTGGCACCTAATATACCTCTGGCGGAAAGTGGGTGTGTGGGTATTACCTATACACCTCTGCCTACCCCTTCGGGGACCCTTGTGGGAAGGCGTGAGGATATATATAAGTACTACAATTGTGCTTAATATAATAACGTAAGTTTATTTAGATTAAATAAGCTGTTTCGTCAAGATGGGGCAAACAGCTGCTACACATTTTCACACATGTCTACGTGAAAACTGTTAACATATAATAATGCTTCTTGCTTGAATACATTATTAAATTTTTTAATTAGTTAAGTAAGTAAGCAAGAAGATAATATATGTAAGTATTTGGTTACATTACTTGCACATGGCCCTTGCAAACATTACTTACGTCTTTATTGTAATTATATCTCTACATCTCCCTCTCAATATATATATATATATTCTGTATTGTTACCAAGATTTATAGTCTATTATATTATTGTATAGTTCCCAAAGAACAAGTTCCAAGTAAACATACTTGCAACTTGCAAAATGTGCGTTATATGTTTTTAATTCGTTTACTAGATAGAGAGAGGTAGGGTAGGGCATAACGGGTTTCCCGTTGGAGTTTAGAGCTGTCCGACTGGGGCAGGACTTCCACCTTATAGAAGTCCGTAGCCAAATAACACTAATTATTTTGTTGTGTTCCTACGCGGTGAATAAAATTTCCAGTAATGAGCTCCTTGGGGAGGGGGGGAGGATTGTTATATTGTGTTGACAGCAGAGGGATTAGTCCCATTATGCTGCCAACACAGCATAACTCTCCGAACACAGAGTGGCAACGCGTAAGCACTTGCGCGGTATTGTAAACGTAAATGGTCTGCGATAACCGTTTTCCATCGGGTGGGCCGTATGCTTGTTTGTAAAACTTGTTGTATAAAAAGAAACATGTTTTGAGTTTACTTATATGAAATTTTCAACGTAACCGCTGCCTCGCTTTTACCTTTATAAGACAAAAGAAGGTACTTGTAGACGTAGCGTACTTTACGTTCATGAGGTGATCCTCAGAGATTGCGCTATTTGTCTCGCGATGCGACGTGAGAGCGTGTCCCGGGGACACGGCGCGATTCACTTATTTGTTTCCAAACTTAATTATGTCGTCAGGTGATACCACTTTTCCCCCTGATGTGTTGTTATGTGTAACACGAGACTTGTTACGTTATATTGAAGACACAATCTAGCGTTATGATTTTAGTGCCGTTGCGGGTTGCCATGGCATAGAGCACGTATTATACAAAAAACAGTAGTATAGCCTTTATTTGCAAATACCTATAACATTTAGGTTATTGTAGTGACATACAAAGTTAAGATTACAAGTTCGAACGTAACACAATAATTAGTGTTTAGTTTAGATGTCTAATAGCCATGAGTTTTTCTGATCTTCAGTACGCTGATTTATCACATCTCTAGCTTTACAGTTACGGATAATATGAAGAAGATATTTTCATTGTAACAGCGATAAGAAGTCTGAAATATGGAAAAGCAGCAGGAATAGATGGGATTACAGCTTAGATGATCAAGTAGGTACGTTGGACCGGCGGTCTGGGACGGCGAATAAAGTATAATATATAATTAATAATAATAATATAATATATCCTCACGCCTTCCCACAAGGGTCCCCGAAGGGGTAGGCAGAGGTGTATAGGTAATAACCACACACCCACTTTCCGCCAGAGGTATATTAGGTGCCAACGTGACAGATGGCGAGTCCAACGCCGTTACTCAAGCACGACTATACATACGCCTTTGAATTTCTTCTCAGACGTATGCAGGTTTCCTCTCGATGTTTTCCTTCGCGTAGGTGTGACTATAAGACCTGAAAAAACTCATTATTCAATCGAGATCAACACATTGCTGCTGTCAGGCTCATCCACAACTCTCAAAGTATAATACTACATTAAAAAAACATTTTATCAGTTGCAATGCCCCATGTTTGTCGCAAAGTGGACCACGGACATGAGACAGGATATAAGTTAAGCAGAATTTCCGCTAACGAATCACCTACTATCTCTGCGGGATCCGCATCAGTCTGAACAAGTCTTAAGTGCCAGCAATTTTTTACTTCCCAGGGTCGCTGTGGGCAAAGCACCTTACGTAATTTCTGCGGGCCAAGATTAAGTGTGGCTGGTTTGTCTAGGTTCGCTTGTCTTTCCAAAGGAACTTTAGCAAAGCGACGCTAAACATTCAAAGATAACGTTATTTCTTATGTATGTGTGTATGTTGAATAGGTAGGGAGAGGTGTATGGGTAGTACCCACACACCCAATTTCCGCCAGAGATATATTTTAGGTGCCAACGAGACAGATGGCGAATCCATCGCCGTTACTCAAGCAGGACTATATATACCTGCCTTTGAATTGCTTCTCAGACGTATGCAGGTTTCCTCTCGATATTTTCCTTCACCGTAAAGCTCGTGGTGTGACTATTCACTCTACTTAAGTTTATAAAACCTCAT
Source organism: Drepana arcuata (assembly GCA_016069955.1). Lineage (NCBI taxonomy): Eukaryota > Metazoa > Arthropoda > Insecta > Lepidoptera > Drepanidae > Drepana > Drepana arcuata. The sequence goes on from JACCPG010005370.1 coordinate 41,042, forward strand.
TGGTACAGTCGAGATTCGAACTTACGACTTTGTGTCGCAGGCAACTAGGTCGAAACACTCGGCCACCACGGCTGTTTCTTATAATAATAATATTTATGAGAGCCATCGCCGCCGAGTGGTTCAAGTAATTGTCTGCGGCACAACGATTACAATCTCGGTTGGAATCTCGACTGTATGAATGATTAGTTGCACCACGAAATTTACGGTGAAATATAACATCGAGAGAAATTCTTCTTACGTTTAAGAAGAAAGTCAAAGACTAATCAACAACAACAAGTATGCATAATCGTAAGTCTTGCATAAAGAAAATGAGTGAGATATTAATTTTAAAATGGCTAAGTAATTTAATAATTCACCGTCAGAGTTGATCAAAATATTGCGATTGCGAACCAATCTGAAGCCTTACTATGGACGAGCTATTGTCATCATAATCCAATTATATGTAAGCGACAGATATATATGACGTATATACGTGTGTCCTTTTCACACTCTTCAATAAGGATCTCAACATTATGACATAGTACGCGCCGTTCATTCGGGATTAATAAACTGGGATTTCCCAGTTCGGAGAATTCTTGATAATCGATATTTTCTTAAAATATTATTGAACGTAAGTTTTCAAGTACTAATACGAGTACTTTTAGGAATATAGTTTGGTCATTCGCTTAGTATTCGTATAGATTGATACAATCTGGATTCGAACTTGCAATCTATGTTGAAAAATACTCGAACACTCGGCCACCACGGTGTAGAAATCATATTAACTCAGAATTGATCAAAATAGTTACACTCAAAATGCTTAATCTTATCTATTCGTTGAATAATTACAACGAATATTTATTACATTAGTTTCAGTGAAAAATATTATTTACAAAATAAAGGAGTGTTTACAGCGAAACTGCCACAGAAATGTCCGTTTCAAAGATTTAATTCCGAACTGTCTTCCACCATTACAGTACTCGACATGATACAATGAAATTGTTCTGCAGCGAGACGAAACTTAATAAACTGTTTAATGCGACAACGTTCAAGAGATATTAAACGTCGCCTTCCTACTTGCATTATAAATGTAAAACTATTGATGTTTGTGTATTTGCTACTCAAACACTTCAACCGAAATTGGTAATAGTGATTGTTGGTAGCCTACATTCACGTATATAAACTTCCTGCAATTAAAAACGAAAATATATTGCAAATCTTGGTAAAAATCAAAAGATAAAAACTGTGTCGTGGATGACAAAGCCCTCCAGAAAACAAGTACTAAGTTAATGTTATATATATATATATATAACATGAAGTACTAATTATAATAATATAATAATATATCCTCACGCCTTCCCACAAGGGTCCCCGAAGGGGTAGGCAGAGGTGTATAGGTAATACCCACACACCCACTTTTCGCCAGAGGTATATTAGGTGCCAACGTGACAGTAAAAAGTTAAAAGTAAAAAGTTAACTAAAACTAAGTTAACTAACAAAAAAAACTAAAGTTAATGTTACAGACTAATAATAATTAATACGCTATATTTTTCAATAACTAACACTAACTAAAATGTGTGTGATGTAGGTGTAAAATACATGATAAAAATAATAATGAGAAGATAAATTGTGAATTGGTCGTCATTTGGCCAAGATGGCCAAGCCACCATGAATATTTATAGCAATAACCACCATTACTAGCGCAACAATAAAACCTTTTACGAATATTTATTCAAGCTTAGACAATCCGCCGATTAATTAACCGAAATATTGCTCCCGCATACCTACGAGTGAATAATCCAATCAACATAATTTGCATTAATATTACTTTTGCGAACTCGATGTTATTTATTTAATATATTCAACTAAAGTATGCTTGTAATAATTATGCAACGTTTATTAATTGCTTCCGGGTGAAATCTGACTGACTGTAAATGTATTTGTCACACGAGTAAAAATACGACAAATTAAATGAATATCCAAGGGTATATGAATATAGGTAGTACCCACGCTCCCACTTTTCACCGATAAATATTTTAGGTGCCAACGTGACAGATGGCGAGTCCTTCGCCGTTTCCCAAGCACAAACTAAATATGTAAACGCATCTTTTAATTTAATTTCACACGTATGTGGACTACCCAAGCCTTCCCACAAGGGTCCCCGAAGGGGTAGGCGCACACACTCACTATCTGTTATAGATATATTTTCGACGTTACTCAAGAACGACTATAGGAATTTCTTCTATTTATTTATTTATTTATTTATTTATTTATTTATGGATCTCCAACAAAGGTTACACGAAAAGTACACAAACATAATCTACAATATTAGACAAGCGTGTCCCTTCAGTTACAGGAGACCACAGCATGCATTAATATACAGTCGCAACAGGAAGTTTGGCTATATATAATAAAATAAAAATATAAAAACAATTAAAAAAAAAAAGTGAAAATACAAACTAATTATTTTGTTTAAACATTTGAAATAAAACAGCATTAAAAACTACAAACAATGGCAGGATGAATAGACAACACACATTAAAAATATTAAGATTAAAAATATTAAGATTAAACATTTAAAATATCTATCAATTGTTTTTTATAATTGGGGAGTCGGTCACATATGTCAAGGTCGTGTAACTTAGACAGTGAATTATACTGCCTACCCACCCTTGGAACAGCGGCGTTATGTCCGAGGTTAGAATAAGAATATTTAACATCAAAGAAGTTAAAGGACCGTTTACGTGGGATTCGAGATGGAGCATTTATTCGTAGAGCGCTTAGTAAGGGACTACAGTCTATGGTACCATTTAAGAGCTTATGTAAGAATACTAGATCAATAATTTTTCTACGTATGGCGAGTGGTTGCATGTGATAATGTGTAAGTCTGCTGGTATAACTAGGTAATGATTTTGCAAGGTGGTCATTGTACGAGAGATGGAACAAGAATCGTCTTTGAACGCTTTCCAAACGTTTGGCATATACCTCGTAATGGGGATTCCAGACTATGCTGCCGTATTCAAGGATGGGTAGAACGAGTGAATTGTACAGGTTAATTTTGGTAGATGATTTTCTTAGTTCCTTGCTATTACGTATAACAAATCCTAGCGTTTTAAAGCTTTTTGAGGTAATGTTTGCAAACGTATGCATCTTTCGATGTTTTCCTACACAGTGAAGCCCGTGGTGTGAGTAATCACTGTACTTAAGTTCAGAAAGATTCTTTGGTACATTCGGGATTCGAACTTGAAGTGCTGCGAGAACCAATTACATTATCAAAACATATGTAATACCTAATAATAATATTATAATAATTTATTTCACCAAATGGGTTACATAGGTATGCTTAAATAGTGAACTATTTGTAAAAGTTAATGATTTTTACAAGGATAGGTGGTGCATTTGCAACTGCTCTCATTGCTAGGCTGCAGGACAGCCTGTATTAATGATGAGCAGGCCCATGCCTCTGGGAATTAACATAAGATATTATGACAATCAAAATTTGGTTAAAAATTAGAAGCGTGCGTTATAGATTTGAATAAATATTTATTTATTTACCCATAAGCCTTGAAGCGGTGAGAAACTCCTATCACCTCTTATATATCTCTTGTGAAAAGTAGGTGATAAAACAATTGTTAAAGATGACGTTCATTTCCGATATAACTTGTCCTTGTAATAACC
>JACCPG010005371.1:0-38822 GCA_016069955.1 Drepana arcuata
GAAAAGGTCCTGCGCACCTCGACAATGGTTGAGGTTGCATTGGAGAGCTTTAACAGTGTGGTCCATTATGAAGCATCCATTACCTCCTCCCTGACCGGACCTACCTCGGGTATCGGTCCTCCAGTCTCTGTTGGTACAGACACCGGCTTTCGGCTCATTTTGGTTTTGCTCTTCGGGGGAGAGCATTTCTTGCTTCCCATTCTGTGGTTAGCAGCTCGGCCTAAGGCTGTACACAACGGACATTTAATCGGGCGATTGCAATTGTTCGCTCGATGATCCAGCTCACCACATGCGTAGCAGCACGAGCTCCGGTCGACAGTATTCGTGCATGTGTTACGCACGTGACCCATTTCGAGACAGCGGAAGCACTGCAAAGGCCTTGCCTCCAGCACTTCGACTCTTGCTGAGACCCAGCCGACGAGAATGCGCTTAGCGGCTGCAAGCTTACGAACGGCAGTAAGCGGACACCGTGCCCAAACAGTGCCCATCGCTAAGTCTGAGGCACGGCGAATCTCGCCCACTTTAACGTCAGTTGCTGTGCAGCATCCTGTCTCAGCAATAGCAGCCCGCACTTCTTCTGGAGTAGTGGCTTCGTCAAGGTCTAATACTCTTACATCCCCTGTCTTCACTGGACGCGCTATCAGAGCACCCAGATCAGAGAGTGTCTCACGCATGCGAATCGCAAGTGCATCAGCCTTAGAAGCACATTCCGGTCCTGACACCTGCAGAATAAGCCCGCCAGTTATGGCTCTCCTGTTGCGAACTGAGTCTATTCCGCATTCTGACAATTTGATCCGCTGTTTTGCGGCAGCCATCACAGCAGCGTATGTGACCTCCGAACCTTCTGGTATGGTCACAGTAATTGCAGCAGATGATGGGAGCCGCATTGGCTTTTTCTTCCCTGTTTGTCGGGCTGGAGGCCTTGCGTTAGACACTAGAGTTGGTGGTCTAGCTCGTTTCGATTTAGAAGTATTGCGACTAGCAACCGTAGCCCATGAGACAGTCGGTACTTCGTGTGACCGCTCGTCAATAGATCCAGGGTTCACCGGTGGTAGCTCCGGCACGGGAGTAGGCCGGTTTTTCATTGATCTACGCTTACTTCCCGCTGGGACAGCTGGTGGCTGCGCCCCACTTTCTCTCTCCATCTGACTCCCGGAGAGGGTCTGCAGGGGCAAAGCCTTCTTCCTATCTGAAGCTAGAGGCGGACGAAGGCGCTTCTCTGGGAGCAAGCGTTCCTCGAGGGCCTCAAGCCGCGCGCTGATCATTGTACCCACCCGAGCCATGATGTCGCGGGATAGATCCTCAACTACGCCAATTATGCTTCCTTGAACAGGGGCTGGAGCATTGGATTCAATTCGAACGCTATCCCCCTTACGGAGAATTGAAAGTTCTTCCGTAAGCTTTTCCATTTTAATGGCCAAGTCCGCCATCTGAGAGCGTAAGTTGGCATTTTCCCGCTCAAGACGCTCAATATTAGCATTAGTAGAGGTGCGCTGGGCCAACTCTGAAGTTGCAGCCTGCACTGTGCGCACTGCCATCCGTAGGCTCTGAACAAAATTGCCTTTCAGATGCTTTGATCTATCTGCAACCCTTTCTACTGCAGTTAGTTGCTCCTTGATGCAGAGACCGAGGTCTGCTGTAGGCTGTGCCTGCATATTCTTGCCGAGGTCGTCAACCGTAGGGAGCTTTTTTTTGGCCCTAGTGTTCGTGACACCTAATTCATCCAAATCCGTTTCGTCACCAGGTTTTGCTTTAAAGAAAGCACTAGCGCGTGTAACACGCTTACATCCTTGTGAAGGCTCTGAACCAAGAGACATAATAGAGCTATCGCTATCTAGATCATCGCTTAGGCCCGAACATATCCCTAAAGATGCCCCCGTTCCTAGCGGCTTAATAAAACATCCAGAGGCATCCCGCTGCGCTCGAGTGGTTATTTGCTTCGCCGCAGGTGGGCGACCACGCCCACGCTTTGTTGCCGCCACTTTTGGAGCTGATAAACCCTCCCCACTAGCTGGGGATCCAGATCCCTTGCTTGTATGGGTACGTTTTCGACTATCCGCTCGAGTGCCTCCTATGTCACTATCAATAGCATCCGACTGGGATCGCATCCCCGACTCCTCTTTTTCCTTGTCCGACACATGGGACGTATCAGACGCGTCCTTATTTCTCCCTTTCTTTTCCTTCCTCTTATGTTCTTTTTTGAATTCTAGTTCCATATTTGTTCCCACGAGTAGGGTCGATATAAAAAAATCATTACCGGGTTACGCCCATCCACTAGTAATGAGGGACTTACAGATACTATGAGGTTGGCCCAGGTTCCTCAAGGTTTTAACGACTTCACTGTCAGTTATTTAGAGAGGTTGTCTCCTCGTAGGTCGACCAATAAAGGCAAGCCCACCGGTCACTGATTCACACGACGTATCCAGCCTCGCTTTGCTGAAATGGTTGAAGTGCGATTCGGTGATTACGGTATTTTGAGAGTGATAAGCGAAATACACCCTAGAGCACCCCTTTCGGGGCACCTTCCCTATTCAGACTATTCAGACTCGACTTCCCTAGACAGACCCGTATTACGTAGGAGATACACGAAAGAAAATTTTTTTTCCTAGATATTATTTTAAGATTACAATTTTAAGATTACAATTTTAAGATTTAAGATACAGCTTTGTCGGCGCCGTTAATAAGTACTACCTACCATACCAAATTACAGCTCTGTAGTATCAAGCGTCTCTGAGCTAACCCGCACACGGACGGACAGACAGACCGACAGCCGGACATGGATGTGTTTGTTGATTTTCATTGCAAAGCGGATATTATATATATTTTACTAGCTGCCCGCCCCGGCTTCGCACGGGTGCAATATTAATATATAGATAAGATACTAATAATAATGTAAAAGATAAACATGGTTATAGTGGTATATCATTTAGAGATAATTAAATACAATCGCGGACTTTTATATCGATCGTTTGAAGATATACTACTCCGTAGTACATTCATTTGATCTATCTCGTAAGGTTTACCAAGCGTTTGCGATTTAAACGCACAAAAATATGTGCCTATGATCACATTACAAATCTTTGAATATTTCGTTATTTATTAAATAAGAGAAAAAGAGGCGAATTTGGAATAGTCTTGGTTTCCGATTTTCATTAATATTGTTTGTTATTTGAGCGTTTTTAGAGCGGAATATACCAAATTTCAAGGCAATCGGCCTCTTTTTGAGTTATTCCTTCATTCCTGAGTTATCCTAATGAGGGAGCTCACAAATGGGATCCCCCCGCACTTCACCTTGCGGATGGAGATTAAAAAAATCCGTTCCTTGCCGACCTCTACACCGCGTAAGGAATACTCCTACCAAATTTCAAGTCAATCGGCCTTATATTTTCTGAGATATCCTAATGAGTAAGTTCACAAATGGGATCTCCCTGCACTCCACCTTCCGGGTGGAGTTTCACAAAATCCGTTCTTAGTTGACCTCTACACCGCGTAAGGAATACTCCTACCAAATTTCAAGTCAATCGGCCTTACAGTTCCTGAAATTTCGTGATGAGTCAGTTAAAAAATGGGATCTCCTATATATATATATATATATAGATTTACAATAACAACAATTAACAATATTTACAAAGAACAGTTGAAACTAACTACTTACAGATAAAATATTTGACCCTAATCGGTATCCCGAGGCAATGTGCCAAGAAGACTAGCAGCATTGCCACGCTGGATAGCAATGCTGATTCTCTGAGCGAGATATGTTCCAGCCCGCCTGCCACGATAGGTCTCGATTAGAAGGCGCGACGAACCTCTTTAAAAATTTTAGGACCCCAATGCCCCAGAGTTTCTGAATATGTAACCTGACCCTCCTGCTGAGCAGCAGCGGCGCCGGCCGCCACCGATGTGTCAGGAAGATGGGAAGGAGCTAGTGTATTCACATAAGTTATAAATCTATATATTTTCTACATTAGTTCTGATACAAAAATTTCAGTCTCAGATTTGAAATCGTCATAAAAAATTAAGCTCCAATAATCAGACCTGCTGCTGCTGTAGTGCGGAGTAATCCCTGTGCAAATTTCCGAATCTAATTCCGTTCCTTATTTGAAAGAGGAACAAAACTCCTAAACTTTCACGTTATAATATTGAGTGGGATATTTGGTACGCGGTGACGTCAAAGGACTTGCGACCGAGTCGGGGAGCCGCGTGACGTATTGACATCAAACTGTGGCAAAATAAAGGAAGCCTATTGAGTTACCTAAACATGTGACTAGCAAACGTGGTTGGAGCGCAAGGTCGAACAAAAACTTTTCAGCTACGTATTTTACAAACACGTGTTCCCGAATTCCCGACGTTCACTCACGATTTGACGCGAATCAACGCTTGAATTACGTCAACTGTAAAAACTACCCATTTTTTTTACAAAATGGGTAGTTTTTACAGTATAAATTGAAATTTACCCTTAGCCTTTGCAATATATATGTATTATCAATCAATAAATACATATAATAAAAATTTTACGGATCGCTGCCTGTCCATGAAAGATATATGAGAAAAAAAATTATTGGGACCTTTATCAACGCAAATAGCACCCAAAACTATGATTGTTAGATTTTTGCCTGTTTGTCTGGGGGTTTGTGCACGGCTTATCCGGTAGATGAGGTTTTTCATTAATATAATGTGGTAAGCTTCACTTAACTTATCCAAAAAATTATGCCCAAAGTCACTATTCCACGCGGATGCATTCCCTATATAGCAAGGATGTTTATGTTGAAAGGATAAGTGGAGAAAGATTGACGAAACAGATATACAAAGCGAAAGTGTGTGCAAGAAGAGGCAGAGGAAGTCCAAGTTCCAACTACCTGGATAAAATCGATCAGACACTCAAGGACGGGAACGTCAAGAGCATGTATGAAGAAACTGATGAATGTGGACGAGACGAGAGAGATTTAGAAGTCTAGAGAGAACTGGCGGTCTATTATCTTTGCTTACCTCGTTAGGGACTCTGCGTGATGATACGATAAAATAATGCCTCGAGTGGGGACGCTTATACGTCCATAGCCTAGATTTAAAGAAATATTATTGTAAGAAATAAGTAGACCCTCTCATATATACACATATATGTATTCACGCCTATCCCTTCAGGGACTCTTGTGAACGTTAGCTAGGGTACTACCTATACACCTCTGCCTTTCCCTTCGGGGACCATTGTGGGAAGGAAGATATATTATATGAATTATTATATACATCTTATATAAAAATGTATGTTTATCTGTATGTCTTTTATAGGATCGTATACAGCTGGACAGATTTTAATGAAATTTTATGGTTTTGTACAGGTGGATTCGAGAATGATTAAAACACACAACTGGACCCTGATCTGGAATAGGTGGCGAAACCCAAGCGAAGCTGGGCGAGACAACTAGTATTGTATAAATAATCCTCACGCCTTCCCACAAAGGTCCCCGAAGGGGTAGGCAGAGGTGTATAGGTAATACCCGCACAATGTGAAAGTTTGTAAATCACGCCAGAGCGGTTGCACGAAGAATCGATTAAAATTTAGCACATATATATAAATTGTAGGCTGAATAATTTATTTCATAAAAAATAGACCAACCATAGATATATCAATATTAGCGATACGCGAGTAGATAATAATAATCTGAGCAAGCGGAAGGAAGTGGGCAAACAAGTCAAGACAATTACTGTCGCATTATGTCGCACACTTTTATATTAGTGACTCAGAACAATAACTAAAAAAGTTAATACCTACTTTTTTCAATAAAATATTAAACTCATTGCACACGTGATTTTTTATTTAAATAACAAGTTCATATTTTTTCATTATTATGTTGGTAAGATTAAAAATTATTATTAATATTTCATAAGTATGTAATTCGTACGAAATAATATTTGATATTATATTTACCGAGCTAAGCTCGGTCATCCAGGTACTATAAGCTAAAGTACACAATTGTGATTGTTAGTGGACACAGACTACGCCATATTACATTGCTAGGTTAAGCAACAGATTATAGACAGGATTCTTGGCGGGTTTTTTTTTATGTCGCGTAAATTTCGTTATTGCTGTCAATGATGTGACATATATCGGAGCTACGAATCAATGCCTTAATACTTAATAGAAAACTCATTGGTACAATCAGGATTCGAACTTGAAACTTTGCGTTGCAGGCAACTACTCGGACCACTCGGCCACCACGGCTCCTATATATATTTATATCATATTCATCTATAACAAATTTGATGTATATAGTTGAAATAAAACACATTACTGACGAGGAAACATGTTTTATGTAACTTCATTTCAAAGCAATGTGATCTTAGATTCATTAATAATCCTTACTAATATTATAAATGTGAATGTAAGTTTGTTTGTTACGCTTTCACGTAAAAACTACTTAACCGATCATCATGAAACTTTGTACACATATTCTTGGAGGTATTAGAAGGAACATAGGATACATTTTAATGAAAAAAAAAACATTTTTACGAAAGATAAAAAAGCCGTATTACTGAAAATTTAAATAGTGATGGAAACAGAAGTAACATCATTTTTACGAAAGATAAAAAGCCGTCCACGCCGACGAAGTCGCGGGCACAGCTAGTAATTTGTATAAAAACGTTACCACTTATTGTGCCATTCACGAAGACGCGCCCCACTGTTCTTCCGTATAGTTTATAGTGTAAGTGTGCAACCTTCTACTAATGTGTATTGTCGGTACACACTGTACCTATGAGTGCACACGCACACTACAATTTATAGAGTCGGGTCATACTACCCGTATCCCGCGACCCCTCGACTAGGAACTTGTGGGGCGCGTCTTCGTGGAAGGCAATATCTATAACTAACATGTGCATTTATTATGCGAATTCGTAATATTACCTACTAGTTTAAATTCGTGTAATAGACGACTATACTTAGTAGAATTCCTTCAGGATTCATATGATGAAGGCTATTCGAGGGTTTTAATGTCTTTTGGTAACGTGTATGGTTGAGCCTAAGGCAACAAGCACTTGTTAGGTGCTAAGCAAGCACAGGGCATCCCCGCTTGAGCTCGGAAATAAGATATAAGTTAAGTCACACAACGCGGGCCAAGGATTGGCGGGAGCGCCATGTGGCTCGAGCTTCCGATGGCACAGCGAGGGTAGTAGGGGCGAAGCTAGGCGCCCCTGGGATGTGCTAAAGCAAAGTGCAGGAGGGCACTGGTGCGTTCCTCGGGAGATCCCAGAGCCCTCCTATATACACAGAGGATGGCCACCGAGGGGGTTTTAGTGAGTAGAAATCTCACATAACCCGTTCGTCGTCGTCCCAGGACGGTCGGGTACCTATAGGTTTCCCCCTCGATAAAAAAAAAAAAGGGCATTTGCTTCAATGTCGTTATGTATTCATCGTGTCATTGTGTAGACATACATCAGATATATGGCTGTCTTATTCAAATTTTATTTGGTTTTATTGATTGGATATTGATTTATTAATTCCGTTCGGTATTTTTTGCGTAAAAGAGGAACATACATCCCCACAAACTTTCGCATTTATAACATTACTAGCTTATGCCCGCGGCTTCGCCTGCGTGGAGTTCGAAAAAGTAGCTTATATATTTGCCTGCTGGAATCGGTTCAGCCGCAATGCCTTGAAAGGGGCAACATACAAACTTTTGCCTTTATAATATCAGAGCTTTGAATCTTTCGGGATTCAAATGTGGCCTATGTCTTAATCCTGGGTATACGCCATCACCATTTAAATTTTCAGCCAAATCGGTTGCTCAGCTGTTTTGCCGTGGATGAGCAACTTACAAACTTATGCTTTTGTAATAATAGAACGTTGGATTTTTCGGAATTAAAATGTAGTCTATGTCCTAATTCTATGTATATGCCATCACTATTTCAATTTTCAGTAAAACGGCTTTTTATCTTTCGTAAAAATGTTTTTTTTTTCAGTAAAAAGGATCCTATGTTACTTCTTATACCTCCAAGAATATGTGTACAATATTTTATGATGATCGGTTAAGTAGTTTTTACGTGAAATCGTAAAAAACAAACTTACATTCACATTTATAATATTACTAAGCATAGGAGGACTATATTTTCGCTCTATTCTCTCTGCCTACCCCGTCGGCGTGATGATATGTATGTATGTAAGTATATAGTTAGAAAATAAAACAATCAGTAACTTCGACTCCCAGAAATACATGGAATAGCTAACCTCTTTTTGCTTAGTCGGCTAAGAATGTGGTTTTACTTTCGAGTACCAGAAATAACCAACTAATTCAGTTTGGTCCAGTCATGGATATTATTAAAGATCCAAGCTCACTCTATGATAAAAAACATGTGAATTATTTATGCGGTTCTAATGGATACTTTTGGAAGTCTAGTAAGTAGCCGCATAACGAACACGTGAGATAGCAGTCTCCACAAGAGTGTACACTCTCGAGGCATTGAGACGTACAAGTAAAATAAGTATATATTTAAAAAAAAAAAAAAACTTTTTTTTTATATACAACAAGAGCGGCAAACAAGCATACGGCCCACCTGATGGGAAACGGTTACCGTAGCCTATTTACGCTCACGATACCGAAGTATCACTTGCGCGTTGCCACTCTGTGGTCGGAGAGTTATAGTGCATTGGCAGCATAATGGGACTAATCCCACTGCTTCCAACACAATGTAACAATCCTCCCCCTCCACAAGGAGCTCATTACTGGCGAAAAATGTATGTGTCTGTACATACAGACATCCTTTAGAGTCGCAAACGGCTGTACCGATTTTAACGAAATTTTTGTTTTTTTTCATATGGATTCGAGAATGGTTTAGAGTCTCAATTGGACCCTATAGGTGGCGCGCCTAGGTCTGTGGCTTTTATTTTTTCACCCAAGCGAAGCTGGGCGGGACAACTAGTTAGGCTATAAATATTTCAGATCATACAAGACGGTAGACACTATAAATAATATACATACGTACATACATACATAAATTGCAAGCGATAGCTCCTTTGATGCAAACGTCGATCCGCGGTACAGATAGTGTCTTCCACGAAGACGCGCCCCACAAATTTCTAGTCGAGGAGGTTGCGGGAGGCGGGTAGTATATCCCGAGTCTATTAATTGTAGTTTTCGTGTGCACTAATAGATAATGAATGTGTACCAACAATACTCAAACATTAGAGGAAGGGTGCACACTTACACTATACACTGTAGGGAAGAATAGTGGGGCGCGTGTTCGTGGATGGCGCTTTCTATATTCGCTTAGCCTTAAGCGATCGACATGCTTTTCCACCTTTTTTTTTTTTAATACCACAAGAGTGGCAAACAAGCATACGGCCCACCTGATGGGAAACGGTTACCGTAGCCTATTTACGCGAAGTATCACTTGCGAGTTGCCACTCTGTGTTCGGAGAGTTATAGTGTGTTGGCAGCATAAGTTTTAATCCCTCTGTTTCCAACACAATGTAACAATCCTCCCCCCTCCCCAAGGAGCTCATTACTGGAAACCTTATTCACCACGTAGGAACACAACACAATAAATTGTGTTATTTGGCTACGGACTTCTATAAGGTGGAGGTCCTGCCACAGTCGGGCAGCTCCAAATTCGAACGGGAAACCCGTTATGCCCTACCTCTCTTAAAACTCACTAGTGGTGTGTTATATATAAGAAAACCATGTAATCTTACCGGGTAGGATGAAAGTAGGTGGTTGTCATGAATAGGGTTGTCAGTTAATAAAAATAGATCAAGGTTAAATCCTATAAAATCTATACCGGTTTTCCCTGGAGATTATAGCATGGAGTTCATCAAGAAGGGTGTGAAGAGATTCTTGCAGGATCGGCATCGCACGAGTGATACACCTGGAGTTGCAAGCGTCCATAGTCGGCGGTAGCCGCTTACCATGAGGACGCCTGCTTGTTTGCCACCCAAGTGGTATAAAAAAAGCAATGAATTTATTTATGAGTAGACTTTTATTTATTCTCTCCTAAATAAAAGCTATTTTTGGTTTTACACTGGAAGATTCCACACAAATTGACCTAGTCCCCAACTATATAAATCTTCTATATCTTCTATACAAACTACACATTACAAATATATATATATATATAGATTCACATACTTTCCGTTTGTTATAGGTAATATTCGTGTATACCTGTTTATAACATACCATACTCGCTACTGGTTGGTATTCTTATTTTTAAATTATCATAAATGACCATCTTACTAATATAGGAAATGAATTTAAAAAAAAATGGGTTCACCACCCAGCCCCCACTCCACAGCTTCGCAGCGACCAAGTCCCGACGACCGTCGAGTTTCGTGTTTATTAATCACTTACTGTCCCGCCCAGCTTCGCCCGGGTGAAAAAGTAAAATATCCTGAAACACGATCGCAGCGCCACCTATCGGGTCCAATTCTGATGTAAGCTATTCTTTCTTTTAAGTTGGATCAAACTGCATACGGTGTGCAAATTTGATTGAAATCGGTTGAGTAGTTCAGGAGCCCATCGTGGACTTGATTGCCATAAAAAAGGTTATAGTGAGTCAATCTTAAAAGATAGACATATGCTGTCGCGCACTTTTTTTTAGAACTTTTAAAGAGGAGCAATTCCCTCATACATTATATTTTCGTAACTTAAACCGTTTACGCAGCGTACGTAGCGGAAGCTCTCAAAAAGGAATATTTTTTCCGTTCTTGCAACATTTTTCATTGATGCTTCGCTCCTATTGGTCGTAGCGTGATGTTATATAGCCTAAAGCCTTCCTAGAGAAATGGACAACCCAACACAAAAATATTTTTTCAATTCCAACCAGTAGTTCCTGAGATTAGCGCGTTCAAACAAACGAAGAAAGAAACTCTTCAGCTTTATAATATTAGTGTAGAAGTATAGATAACATAATCAATCGTTCAGATGGCGGCACCACACACGTGGTGTGTTACTGATATCATATTGCATCGGGCGAATTGAAAGTTAATGAGCTCACGTGCTGCGTACGACACGATTCACACATCACGTAATTAAAGAGTAAAAGTAGAATTAAATAATTTATTCAAGCATCATCATCATCATATCATTACGCCGAGTCCCTAACGGGGAGTCCCTAGGCAGAGAGTATAGAGCGCCAGTTCTCTCTAGACTTACATACCTCTTTCGCTTCGTCCACATTCGTCAGTCTCTTCATACATGCTCGTCGGTTTCGAGTACTCTTGACGTTCCCTACCTTGAGCGTCTGATCGATTTGATCCAGGTAGTTGGAACGTCGCCTTCCTCTGCCTTTATTCAAGCAATAAGCAAAATTATATACAGTTAACAGTTTTCACGTAAACATCTGCAATTGTTGTAAAACTGTGAAGCAGTTGTTTGCCCACCTTCAGGATACAGATTATTAAATGTATATAAACTTAAGTTATAATTAATTTTACAATGAGAACTAAGTTTGTTTTGTAATACAGGCAGGGCACGTGGATGCGGCAGAAATTACACTACAATGGCTGGGGTTTTTTTTATGCAACAAGAGTGGCAAACAAGCATAATGCCCACTTGACGGGAAGCGGTTACCGTGGCCTATTTACGCTCACGATACCGAAGCATCACTTGCGCGTTTCCACTCTTTGGCAGCATAATGGAACTAAACTTAAACTCGATAAATACATGGTTTTTTTACTCCAGTCCAACTTCCTAGCTCGCAAACCAGTCGCACTCGCCCAGTTCCGTAACCCCATTGGGCGCCTTTAGCTGTCTACCACCTTAGAAGTATCTGGCTTAAGGCTTTTGTTCGCTAGTCTACGGAACTCACCTCTCGGTAGATGACCAGCCATAGTATCCTACAAATATAATCCGCATCAAGGATTGTTTTTATCTATTTTTTGCATCAGTCATCAGCGCCGGATCTTCAATTTTTTTTTAGGTGGGGCAAAAACTAAAAAACGCCGCCCCCGCGCACTAACATTTTTTTTTACCTTTAGTGTGTTTTAACAGTGTCTGTTTACATATTTAAAAAACCGCGTTTTACTAAATGCATTCTGCAGTCGCAGACCGCATCGCAGGCTTCAAGAGGCTATTAGAGACAGATATCAAGAAAGGGTATCTGAACAGCTAGCCTGTCCACCGACAGATGTGTTTGAGAGTGTCGATGTTTGTTGGCAGTTCCTTAAGTCCAGCATGTTATGCGCCGCGAAAGAGGTTTGTGACATTTCGAATGGGCGGACAACCAAAAGTTGCGATGGTTGGTGGGATGATGAAGTAAAGAAGAAGTTAAAAAGAAGAAGGATGCAAGGCAAGACATTTTAGCTATGTCCAGCTCAAGTGAAAGTATGAAAGAAAAGTCGAAAGAAAAATATCGCTTGCAAGAAATTCGCACGATAGAAATAATAGCACAGGAGCGTGAAAGGTTTCTAATGAATGTAGACGAAAAACTAGCACACAATTTCAAGGACAACGCAAAACTTTTTTGGGGGGAGTTAAGAAGTCCAGAAGTTGTGTCACAGCTAGTAGCAGGATGAATGTGATTCTTTCTAAGGACAATGACATACTGACAGACAAAACAGACGTCCTCAGGCGATGGAGTGAATTTTACAAAGATATGTATGATGATGATGCCGCTGATCTACTCGTAGATCTGCCTCTAACAGAATCTAGCGAGGATCCTTTAGCGGATAAAATAAGTATGGGAGAGATTGTAAGAGCAATCAGAAGTCTGAAATGTGGAAAAGCAGTGTGAAAGGATGAGATAACAGCTGAGATGATCAAGTACGGTGGAACAGCGGTCTGGGACATCATCTACTTGCTATGTAACCTGTGCTGGGAAATGGGTGATGTTCCGGACGACTGGAGGCGAGCAGTCATTGTGCCTTTCTATAAAGGAAAGGGATCACGATTAGACTGCAAGAAGAGGATATATGGATCAAACCTTCTCGAATCGCGGAAAAGTTTTTGGATAATAACCAAAAGTTTTTCTGCACTTTCGTCGACTTAGAGAAGGCATTTGATAGTCGTACGAAAGGAGCTCTGGGACGTGTTGCCTGGATATGGAGTGAGTGGAGTGAAAATGGGAAACTTTGTGGTCAACTGCCTACTATACGCCGATGGCGCGGTTTTACTGGAGTCATCAGAGGGCGAACTGCAGTCACTAGTTACCATAATGAAAGAAGAATGTGGATGAAAGAAGCGGCTGCGCCTAAACGCTGGCAAGACTAAGGCTCTGGCATTCGAAAGAGATGAACGAGTGACCGAGTGAATTTGTATATCTAGGAAGCATGTTCACATGAGATGAAAAGTATGAAAAAGATATTGAAAGAAGGATAACTACCGGTAATAAGGTGAATGTGGCCCCATTCCGTGTCGCCGTGTCGGCGTTGATGGGCAGCAACAGTCTCAGCAAGAATGCCCGAGTTCCACAATGCGATATTGGTGCCTACTTTATTGTATGGCGGCAAATCCTGGCAGCAGTTGATATGCAGTCTCTTCGAAATATGTGCGGGGTCAGGATTTTAGATCGAATCCGCAATTAGTCCGCAAATCAACTGGAGTGAATGAGGGTGTGATTGTAAAGATGAAGAAAAGCATGTTACGTTGGTTTGGACATATAGAATGGATGAGTGAAGAAAGATTGACGAAACAGATATGCAAGCAAAAGTGTGTGCAAGAAGAGGCAGAGGAAGACCACGTTCCAACTACCTCGTTCAAATCGATCAGACGCTCAAGGACGGGATCGTCAAGAGTACTCGAAACCGACGAGCATGTATGAAGAGACTGATGAATGTGGGCGAAGCGAAAGAGGTATGCAGGTCTAGCTAGAGAGAACTGGCGCTCTATACTCTCTGCCTACCCCGTTAGGGGTTAGGTTAGCGTGATGATTTATAGTATATATATTTAGCATTTAGCACATACATATATCAAAACATATTTTTAAACTCTATTTGTCTGTCTGTCTGTTTGTTCCGGGTAATGTCTGGAACGCCTGGACGTGTGAATTTGGCCGCCCCCTGAACTTGCCGCCCGGGGCATAGGCCCCGGCTTGCCCCCCCCCTAGATCCGGCCCTGAGTCACATATCCACAGCGAAGCGCGGCAATGTGACTAGTACTTTATAAATGCGCAAGTTTGTTGCGCAATAACTACTTAACGGAATTGGATGAAATTTGGTATAGATTATTCGCTAAATGACTCTTTATTTACAATAACAATATTAACAAAGAACCGTTGAAACTAACTTCTTACAGATAAAAAATTATAAATATTCTGCTGGTTTAAAACGTATGATATGTATTGTTCGAAAAAAGAATTCAAGTTAAAAGAAATTAACCAACGAAATTTTTGGGGCCTTGGGGTCCTGAGGCTCACCATCTTTTTAAAGAGGTCTCGCGCTGTCTAGTCGAGTAATGCTTTGCAGCGTGGCAATGCTGCTAGTCTTCTTGGCACATTGCCTCGGGATACCGATTTGGGACAAATATTTTATCTGTAAGTAGTTAGTTTCAACTGTTCCTTGTAAATATTGTTAATTACCAATAAAATAAAATGTTACGCTGGTTAGACAAGTTCATAAACAAGTTACCTAACATTAGTTCTCGGTCCTGACACTTGCCCTCTGAGCTTCAACAATATCATTTGTTCGGAGCCCGGGTGTTATATATACATATCTGAAAACATTATCTAAAGGTACCTACTAATAAACAGGCAGAGGCGTATAGGTAATACCCACACACCCACTTTCCGCCAGAGGTATAATAGGTGCCAACGTGACAGATGGCGAGTCCATCGCCGTTACTCCAGCACGATTATACATACGCCTTTAAATTTCTTCTCAGACGTATGCAGGTTTCCTCTCGATGTTTTCCTTCACCGTAAAGCTCGTGGTGTAATCACTGTACTTAAGTTCAGAAAAACTCATTGGTACAGTCGGGGTTCGAACTTGCGACCTTTGCGTCGCAGGCTACTGCTCGAACCATTCGGCCACCACGGCTTTTTTTTGAGGATATATACTAATAAATAAAATAGAGTGTTTGTTTGTAATTTTAAAATAACCGATTTTTATTAAATGCATTTTGATGGACGGTACATATACCAAATATATATTTTTGTCTGTCTGTCTATCTTTCTGTTTGTTCCGGCTGATCTCAAAAACGGCTGGACCGATTTTGAAGGGACTTTCACTGGCAGATAGCTGATGTAAAAAGGAGTGTAAACTTGGCTACTTTTATTTTAGATTCTAAAAAGTTACTTAAAAAAAACTTATTTGTTAATATCCACGCGGACGAAGTCGCGGGCACAGTTAGTATCAAAATAATTCTGACGGGCTTGCTATCTTTTTGCGAGATGCACCGACTTGTATTATTATTGTGTAGTAAGGGATATGTTTAGAGAGAAATGGCGCTCTACTCTCTCTGCCTGCCCCGAAGGACATGGGGAGATAATATTTATGTATAACCTTATAACTCTATTTTGATTAAACTGTGCAGTCTATACTTAGTAGGGTGTATCTTAGTGAACATTTAGGAAAGAACAAATTTAATATAATTCTTTGATATCATATATTTATAAAAAATAAACATTTAATTTCAGAATTTTATTAATTACTCAGTTCGTGAGTAATTCGTTATATTAGTGTACAGCGTCATACTAAAATATAATTATAAATGCAAATGTGTATTCATGTTGGTTCCTCGTCCACGCAAAACTTATTGATCGGATTTTCTTAAATTAAGCCTTTGGAGATAGATCCATTGCCTGAATGAACAGAAGAATACGTTTTATTACACAAAAAAAAAACAAATGAATGAACTTTACGGGCCAATTTAAAAGGGTTCGAAAAAGCGTATCAGAATTCGATTCGTTGGATACTTATTGATATATGTATAATATTTAATTATAATACATATGTAATTATCATTACATTAATAAATATAGTCACGCCGAGTTTGCCATGGGCAGAGAGAGTAGACTATCAGTTATAGATTGACTTCATTGATTTATTATTATTTATTTGTAGGCAGAGGTGTATAGGTAGGTAGGTAGTACCCACACACCCACTTTCCGCCAGAAATATATGTCAGGTGCCAAAGTCCAGATGGCCAGTCCGTCGTCGTTACTCAAGCACGACTATACATATACTATACATGTTTGTAAGATTGATACCCTAGCGGTAAAAAAAAACAAAGTAAATTTGTATGAAACGTCGTGAGTAGAGTTCCTAGTCATACTAAAAATATCTAGAAACTCACGTCCGCAACGATAGCAGCTGATCAGATATGCAGGAAGATCCAATACGCTTCGGAAACGGTGTTAGCAACACATTCATCGCTACTTAATAAATGTTCAATTACAAAAGTTCACATTAAATCCAACACGTCACTTTTGACACATACACGTGCGTATATTTGTCACTTAAGCGCCCGTAAAGACTACTATTTAATACTTGAGCGTCCGCTCTCTTGTATTGCGCTAAACTGACTATAACGCGCACAACACAACGTACAGGTGTACACAGCCTCGTGTCAGGATTCCTTGTAACGTGCGACGTGCCGCGATACGACCCGCCCGGCGAGACGGAGAGTGCCGGCTAGTGTGTCCACGTGATTGGAAAATCACGGGAATTATATTTAAACAATATACATCAAATATATGTAAATATATGTAACTAATACTCTGTAAAGCATTTAATAACTCTGTATAAATACTTTACTTTGAATTTTTAAGTAAAATCTTAGAATATGCACCAAAGGTAATTAGTCTTAATGTTAGCTTAATAGACGTTGCGTATTAATATTGACACATTAAATTAGCTTGGGAGCTCTAAAGATCCCCACTCGTGTAAATGCGCAGGCGTTATCCGGCGTACGAATATTTTCGTAGATCCACGTGAACTCGATACGAGTCACGTTTTCGCACGGGCTTTACACATCCATCCATTGTAATGCTCACGTGATTTTAATATAATTATCTTGAAAAACTCCATTTATCATATGTTTATAATTTAAGTTGTGACGAATAATATAAGATATGTCTAAATATGTTTTGATTTACAATTACTGCAAAAAAGAAACCATTGCGTTTAAATGCGTTTAAAGTTGAACACGATTGATTTTCAAATATTGTGAGATTTTATGTAAAGTTGAAACGCTTCAATCTTGGCGACGTAATTTTTCAAACTTTGTGGAAGGAAGGCAGAATTATGACAGTAATTAATAACGGTCATGGGTTACAACAATGATGTCGAAAGCAACTAGATTGATTTATTAAGAAGAAACAGATTTATTTAAGTAAATAAGCTAACGAGAACCATTTTAAGTTTTTTTTTGCTTAGTGATATTTGTGAAAACATCGCATAATCGACTGAATTGAATATTGGGCATATTCAATTCAGTCGTTATTGTGTTTGCAAATATTTTAGTACTCAATTAGTCCACAGTGCCAATTTAAATTGCGTTTGTTACATAGTTATAGTTTGCTGAACATACAACTACAAGACTACCTACATTAACAAATGTAAAAAAAAACCGTTTTGTGGGATGTCGTTTAAAAACTGTGATTGTAAGTGATATATATACAATTTATGCGTAAATAACTCAAAGATATGATAGCTGGAGCAATAAGGTCACAAAGTCGACGGGAATACGTGTGTAATAAAAACAAATGTAACAGATTTCCTCTTTATCCAAGAAGCTCGTGGTGCGATTAATATATGTTAAGGTAAGACAATGCCAGCCTAATTCAATAACGCGTAACGAGTTTTTAAGCTAAGCAATCTGGAACGCCCGGTTTAATGTTAGTAACCGGTGTACATTCGCCTTTGAATTTTTTCTCAAACGTACATGTCCAGGTTTCCTCTCCATGTTTTCTTCACCATAAAGCTAGTGGTGAGACTAATCAACTAAAGATTAGAAAACTTCGTTGGTGCAGACGGGAATCGAACTTGCAATCTTTGTGTTGCGGCAGTAATTGCAGTAGTATTGAAATAAGGTCAAAGCTACGACACAGTGTATGATGACACAAATTCCCGCTTATCCCGAGTCTGACTAAATCCATTGTTATAATACTAGAAACACGTGCGGCAAGTCTTACCTTGCAAGTACGTTGTGTTCATCGCACTGTTTGGCGAGTTGCTAAATGTGTCACCTCCCTCACATCGGTCATTATCGTATTTGCATGCAATCAGAAGGATGTCCAAAATACGCCCGTATATAAAAAGACTAGCGGCTTCGCACGGGTGGATATACGATTTTTTTAAAGGGAGAAAATATAGCCTATGTCACTCAGGGTGAATGTAGCTTTCCAATGGTGAAAGAATTTTTCAAATCGGTCCAGACGTGTCGGAGCCTATTCAATACAAACATACTCACATACAAATCTTTCCTATTTATAATATCAGTATAGATGACTATCTATACTGATATTATAAATAGGAATTAAAAATTAAAAATAAATATTACTTTCTATCCTGACTTCTTCATTATATTGAAGATTCTGTTCAATAAATTAAGTTATATATACAAATAAATAAAATTGGAGTGTCTGTTTGTAATATTAAAATAACCGCTTTTTACCAAATGCATATGGATGCACATGGTACATTACCAAAATATATAATTTATTAAATGTTTGTCTGTCTGTTTGTTCCGACTAATCTCCGAAACGGCTAGACCGATTTTGACGGGACTTTCACTAACAGATCAGAACAGCTGATTTAATTACTTTCATTATAAGAAATTTAACAATAACTGATTAGTTAAATTCCACGCGGACGAAGGCGCGGGCACAGCTAGTACCTAGTTAAATATAGCTTGCTTGCATGTCTTTCTATATAGGTCCCCGTTCCCGAAGGGGTAGTAAGCAAATGTTTTTCATTCTTTTAATAAATTTTAGTATACAAATTAAGAGTATATAATATACTCTTGTAGGGGTAACTGATCAATATGGCTCCCTTCATTTAATCTCTATCCAGAGGCGTGTCCTTGACTTGTTTGTACGCACCGAGGGCTATTTTATCTTTCTCTGTTTTGTGTATTCTCGATCTGTCAGTTCATCTTCCCTTCCACAATTTATTCCCGATCTGTCAGTTCTGTTTTCCCTACCAGTATGACTCTCACTCGTCACGTACAATAAGTCCAATAATTTTCTCTCATTCTTCAATCATTTTAATTAATGTAAATGTAATTAACTTAAAAGCGGTGGTGGTCGCGTGGTTTAAGCAGTTGCCTGCAACACAATGATTGCAAGGTCGAATCCCGACTGCACCAATGAGTTTACTGACCAACTAAGTACAGTGATTAGCCATACCACGAGCCACACCTGACTTTTAAATAAAATCCTACTTATCAAAGCTAATAATCTAACTCTGTGCCAAATATAATCCAATTCTGTTAAGCCGTTCTGGCATGATCGATTCTCGGCGTGATAACATGTATGTATGTGTGTATTCATAGAAAATGTATAGTACTCTTGTTCAACGCAGAGTTGTCAAAATTATTCAATAATAATCATTATTTATTTTCCAAAAATTAACTACCTATAAACCTCTGCCTACCCCTTCGGGCCCTTGTGGGAAGGCGTATATATATATATTTTCCAAAAAGTTTTTACAAATAATATTTTTTACTAACCCTCCCCCCCCCCCACTGGCAACCCCTGTCTCGCGGAGGAAAGCATTAGAATTACACAAATTATGGTACTAATATGGATATTACAAAATAAATTATGTTGTGTGTTATGTGGCGTGTTGTGTGTGTGTGTATGTGTGTGTAGACATATAACATTACTAAATGTATAGTTTGTAGGTAGGTACTTCCATTGTTGTGTCACCATTGCTGACCTTTCTCAACTAGTTATGATACGTGCCTAGAAACATGCACATCAGCACGAGCATGGTTCAAGTCTAGCTTTACATATGATATTTGTAATACCTTGCACGTGGTCAGATAAATCAAGTGCATGTAGTGTAAGTCCTTGGAAAATTTATGAAAAAATGATTGTCAACTGTCCGTCCCGGCTTCGCACGGGTGGACATAAGATTTTTTTTATAAAAGAAAATATAGCCTATGTCACTCAGGGGGAATGTAGCCTTCCAATGGTGAAATAATTTTTCATATCGGTCGAGTAGTTTCCCTTAGTATGCGCCCTAGATTCCAAGATTCATGAATATAAGGATACCACCTAATATTTGGATTAATATTGGCATTACAAGATTCAAACGGTCCCTCTAATGTTGGTAGATGCAAAAAAATAAGAAATGGAGAACATTCGCACCCACTAGCTCACTAGCTCTGCCCCGCGGATTCACCCTCGTAAAATTGGATTTCATCAATAGATTTTCTGGTATAAAGCATATCTTACTATTCAACTAATAATATCTATGTCAATCCTCTATTTCTGTTCAGTAGCTATTGCTTGAAAGAGAAACAAACATCATCAAAAACTTTCATATTTATTTATGTGATTACTAGCAGTCCCGCCTAGCTTTGCTTAGGTGAAAGAATAAAAGCTTACGTAACACGATCGCAGCGCCATCTATCGGGTCCACTTGTAAATCTAAGCCATTCTCGAATCCACCTCGAAGACACAAAAAATTTCATTACAATCGGTCCAGCCGTTTATGAGGAGTACAGTGACAAACACGCACAGAAGAAATATGTATATAATACCAGCTGTCCCGCCCAGCTTCGCTCGGGTGAAAAATACGAAGGTGGCGCCATCTATCGGGTCCAATTGTAAATCTAAACCATTCTCGAATCCACCTCGAAGACACACAGATTTCATTAAAATCGGTCCAGGCGTTTAGGTTTAGGAGCAATTCAGTGACACACGTTCAGAAGATATATAAAGATTTGTAGGATTAAGTAAAATAATTACCTTCCATAAATACTATTCAAAACACACAACTATATTGCTGCCCTCCTCTCCTCTACCTCCTCGGTTTGGTGAAAAACGTGACATAAAAGCCACCAAGAATAGAGGAAAAACACTGGCCGCTTGCATCAAATACGTCACACACGTGCTCCCTGACCGTGTCACTCACACATCAACAATCGAATAGAGCAATCGAATGAATTATTCAAATCGATTCTCAAACAAGTGATATTCCACTAGTTGTGAACTGCTCTATTTTCACCGGTTATCAGTAAATGCAGCGCTGGGCAAATATGAGACGTGACGTCACTGTCCGGTCACGTGTGGACGTCCACGTGCTTGGCGACGCGAGGCGGGGTGGCTTCGTTAACAAATCACGATACACAGGTAGATAAAAAGGCGGTTCGGAAATGGAACAATATTACGTGTGGGGTTGGTCAATGGTGTAAACACAAATACCTTGAGAAGATCCGCTTCAAGCTCAATCGTTTTTACATTAAATATCAAATTCGCAAGCGATTTAAACGCACCCGTGTAAATATACGAGACGTTCACGAAAATGTGTCTCGTGTTTATATTACCTGAACAAAATTAAACCGTCGCCGTTGCACGCGTCAATGAAAATTAAGCTTTATACTCAACTAGATAGAATGCTTAAACAACTGTGGCTCGTGTAGGGTGATGCAATTATTGACAAATGCTTTGCATTGACATCACTATTAACGATATTACCTGTCTATTTTATTATTGTATGTCATTTCACCACAGATAACGCAATAGTATTAGTAATCTGTGGTGAAGATAGAAGCTAATTGCCGCGAAAGATCTGCATTAAATACCTAGTCTCCCTCCACTACAGGCGATAAAACGAAGTTCATTCCCCCCGCAGCCACTGATTGCCGGGTCACGTGCTATGCGTAACCACAGCGTGACAAAAATAACACAAATTACTGTATTCGAATAAGAAAACAGGTAAATTTTCTTCATTTAAGTAACTTTGAGCCCGAAAACTTTCATTGGCGTCATGTGCCTGCGTACTATCAAATTTGGTATTTTTCTTGAAGGCACGAGGCTCAAACGAGGTTATTTAAGGAGGGGAATTAAACGTGAATTTGAATTCACGTTTATGTTTCTTGGAACAAAGTTTTTTTTTATAGGACTTCTAAGTCTGTTGGTTTTATTTTATGGACGCGTAGCGGTTTCCCTATATAAATATATACATAAATACATAGGACATCCAAGACTAAGGTACAAATACTCGTGTTCATCACACAAATATCTGCCCTCAGCGGGATTCGAACCCGCTACCTCAAGTTTCGCAGTCAAGAGCTGTAACCACTAGATATAACTTAAATAATATCTGGCATTTTCTACGTGCATCACGCAAAAACAACTACATACATGGAATTGAATTCAGTTGTCACCAATGTATTTCTAGAAGTCAACTTAATGTACTAAGGGTTCAAGTTACCGCAGAATTGTCCATATTTAAATCACGCCGAAGCAAAACTGGGTGGAGCAACTAGTTAAGGAATCCAAACACGTGAGCACGTGCCCAATAACCCATATAAACCAAGCCAGTAGAAGCCAAGAACACGCATATAATGAATGAGTGACTCAACGTGACAACTTTTTATACACAGTATATTTCTGAACCTTGAAAAGCCTCCATCGCGGCTGTAAGTATGTATAATAAATCCAGACTAATATTATAAATCGAAAGTCATTCTGTTTGTTTATAATCTTTTCACGAGTATACGACTTTTGACAGACAACACATAGTAATGATTTTGGCATTTTTAAGATAAAAGATAGCCATCTTGTATCTTGAAAAAATATCTTGAAATGTGGGGGTTCAAGATTAATGAGCATTCTTAATTTCTCAAGTAAGGGATCCGAAAATGCATATTTCGAATAAAAATTTTTTTTTAGGTAAGTTCCACTTGAAAAATCGTCCAAAATAAGTTTATTTAAGGGGCAATGTCGATACAAACATCTAATAAACATATCTGAACAAGGTTGTCAGTAAACGAGTTTTTCGAAGAACGATTGATATTATTCCAATTTATTCTGTTTGTGAGATGGTAATGATCAAAGACAATTTTATTTGCTCTGCGTGGGCCTACACGTGACATTAAATCATTTACATACCTCTGATTACGGCGATTGAGAATGTTTAAATCTCAGGTTTAAATACATATATGATCCCATAGCCACCTGTCGAATTGTGTCCCGCCTGGCTGAGCTCTGAATTTTTTTTTTCTTTTTCCGTTCTCTCGTTTGACGTTTATCATTAACGTTTCAGTTTCGAATTAAGTCTGCTTTTTTATGAATTATTTTGAATTACACCCGATATAGGTCGCTAGTAAACCATATTGAATTAAATGTTTTTTATTCAATGACACTGGTGATTCATAGTGTAATAAAACATGTGAAGCAAACTCATATTGTCAGTTTTATTTACGAGGCCAAGGCCAACAAAGAGGATAAGAAACTAGAATAATCAATGAAACTTGAAGAAAAACAGCGTGAGGCTTCCACAATCCTATCCCGAAATATTTCAAAAACGTATGTATAGTTATAGTTGTGCCTGAAGGGCGACGATGGAAAGGACATCTGCCAGATTGGCACCTTTATGTTATCTCTCCGACGAAACGAGCGTTCTATTATGCCAGGGCTAATTCACTTTTTTGAAGATTTAATAAATGAATTGAAGCAAAGAGGTCTGTAAATCTATAGATAAATACACTACCCGCTGCCTACCCCGTAAGTAATGACGAGATGATATGTGACTGGGACAGGATTACCACTTACAGAAGAAGCTTCTACCTATAATAAGTTTTGAGAGTGAAGGTTTTTGTATGTCCATTTCTGAACATTGTGAATAAAAGGACGATAGATTAGTTAGATAGCTAAGACGCAAAAGCGAAACGAATAAATTCTTCGGCATTTATAATATAGAGGCCATAGGCGCCGTTTCCCATCAGGTGGGTATGCTTGTGTGTCACCCTTGTTATATAAAAAATATAGTTGGGATATTAGATAGTGTAAGCACTACACTTAAAGTAAAGGAAAAGATTCGTTTGCTTCCAATGGTAATTCTTTCACGTATGGTCAGTTACAGGTTGGTTATTCAGTAGTAATAATTAACTATTTAAAACATAAATTGAAATTCCTGACGTACACGTTAGCAAATGAAATTTGAAGCGGCCAAAACAGAGAGACACCTCTAGTTCTTCGTCTATGTATCGTGTTATACGCGCCCAATGGGGAGATCGCGATAGTTGATGGCGCAGCGTGTGTGATGGCGTGGTAACACGTGTCGGACGGTCACGTCGCCGGCCACGAGGCAGTTGCGCAAACACCGTACCAAGCGACGCGACGTGACGTAATAGACACGATAACACACATACGAGACTATACTGAACCTTAAATAGTCTGGAAAGCGGATTACGTAAATATAAGGGTGGGAATTGAGGGCTGCCGTACAATAGGCCAGGCCTAGCCGACAAAGATGAAATTGCTATAAATATTTATAAGGGTGCAGTCCGAATGACCGCTATTGTAAAGGACGTTGTGTGGGTGTGACCTATTTTTCCCAAAGCTAATTTCGTTCCGTCTTCTACTTTGTAAAGAAATATATTTGATGGCTTATATTAATTATTATTATTATTATGTATTTTGTTATATTGTAAATTAGTTTATTAATGTTATTATTATTATTATTATTTTCTTTTAGCATCATATTGGTATACCTACTGTAAGGATGTTAAAGTGTGTGTGTAAATAAATAAAATAAAATAAATAAAATATATTTAAAACCTCGTCATTGGTCACACCACGAGAGGAAACCTGGATACTTTTGAGATGAAGTTCAAAGCCGTATGTTCAGTGGTGCTTCAGTAACGGCCATGGACTTTCATTCACATTTATATGCCGCTGTAAGCATGCCAAATTTCTAACTTAAGAAGAAATAATTGATTCATTAAACAATATATTTCTCAAAGTTGTTTTATCATATGATTAATCACACCACAAGCTTCACGGTGATGCCAAGATATATTTTAGGTGCCAACGTGACAGATGGGCGAGTCCTTCCCTATTCCCAAGCACGAATATACATACATACGTCTTTTCTTCTCAAATATGTGTAGATGTCCTATGAATGCTTCCCTTCGCCGTTCCATCCAGTCTGCTCAATGACGTCAATTAATAGATACCTATATACAAATGAATGATAGTTAGAACTCAACCACGTCAGTTTATTACCGACTAATACGTGGGAGGCATTCTCAGTGTATAGTAAGGTGCTCGTGCAGGTGACATGTGAAACAAATTTTCCTGCTTGTCAAGCTGACATTGTATTAACAGACCACGTGTTTTATATGTTTATTCTAGTTGTTATATATGTTTCATTGACAGCAACATTGTAAGTGTCTTTATTGTCTCCTGTGTCCTTATTTCAGACATTGTTGCGGTCAACTCGCTGATCTTTTCAAGAAGCGATTTCTTGCTACAACTCTTGCTTGCTACAAGGAAGTTTAATCTGGACATCTTGCCCAAATAAAACGGATACTAAATTAGGTAGACCCTCGACTTTAAGTATCATGTTGGCACCTAAATAATATTTACGAAAAGATTTTGCACCTCTGCCCCCTAAGAGGCAACTTTGGAGGAAGGTGTCAAAATTAAGATAATGTTGTAAGCATATCACATAAAAAAAAATCGTTCAGAGTTTCTGGTAAAAAAACATTTATATAAGCGACTGAATATATTAGGCATTAATTTTTTAGTCCAAAATCGGCGAGTCCAACATCGAACACTCAACAATAATCGATTTCAACCGACCTTTAAGTAAAAGCCGAAGTTTAACACTATAAACCTAAATAACACAATTTAGACACCGAAAAATAAACGCTCGGCTTGACACCTGCCAGAAACTATCTAGACAACATAATTTTGAAGGTTTATATTAATTTTTGTTACGTGTAAAGTAGCAAATAATTTAATCAATATTAAATTATTGTTGGAACAGGAAATAATAGAATACTAGCTGATGTGAAGTAAGCTCGAGTATCAACATCTCTTCCTACTATATAAATAATATGGTGTGCTCATAATAACACGGCCAAAACTATAGCCAAAGTAGTTTTATTGATACTTGAACCACAGACGGAATGTCTGTAATTTCAATTGAACCCTAATATGTTTGTTTTGGCCGGCTCACGGCTAAGGAAGACAAGGATCTCGGTATGTCATCATGAATTGCCAATGGTTCGCACTTCGTAGACAATCTGTAAACAACAATGTTGCTACACGCGACAAGGCAACAACACGTGTATGAATGACGCAGGGTAAAGGGGGCTCAGCAAATTAATTGACACGGACAATGATCACTCTCAAGCCTCAAGGTGCCTCGCCACGATTCGCATATAACATTGTAGCTAAGCCATTCAGATGATGCGAAGAACCGAGTAAGTGGTTCGCCTGCAAAAGAACATTTCTAGTCCGAACCCCGACTGTACCCTTGTGAAAAATTACCGTCGAGAAGCAACTGGCATCAAGTGTGATTATAAAGATAAAGAAAGGCATGATACGTTCGTTTGGACATATTATACAAAGGATGAATGAAGAAAGATTGACGAAACAGATATAAAGCGGCGCTCGGTGTTGATCCATCGGCTGTCGGTTTTTCGCGTGAACACAAAGGCGCTCGCAGTGCTCGTTTGCTTTGAGTTCGTGTGCCGACCACACTGTTGACGCTAAAGTACACGTAATCTTACATTTCACGTTACACTCGTCTCGACCCGGCTTTAAAGTACGCCAGAGGTACGAATTAAAAGCAAGTCGATAATGGACTACACATACAACCCTTCTAAGGTATGTATGTATGTACCTCCTAATAAACCTCAAACATAGCAGCACGTTCAGTAATCCACACAGAGACGCATAAATTTCGTTACTGCAAGTTATTTATATTAAACCAAACACCGCATCTAGTATGAACGTACATTGTATAATGAATATCAAAGCTATAGTAGCCATACAAAACGTGAACGGCGAGTTCATGTCGGTTTATGTGTCAGTGTGTGCGTGTCTTGGGTCACGTTTCGCGCGGCGTGTGGAGGCCGCGACGCGGCGCGTGCTACCGCCTTCGTCCCGCGCGCCCGCCTCGCGTGTCACGTGTTACCAAAGTGCTATTTTCGCCTCGCTTTCGCTACAAATCATGATGTCGCTCGATATCGAATTAAAAGTACGTTTATACTGAACGACACGGCACCGTTACCATTACTCTCGCATGGTATGATTAATACTTTTCGATATTCGAGTCATGCAACTTTATTTATAGTATACAATGTAGGTATAGTATTGAAGTGGAATTAACACATAATTATGTATGTTGTTTTTGTTAATTAAACTATTTGAAATGATTCAGACGACACGTGCAGGCTACCTTGTTCTAATTAAGACTTTTTTAAGATAGGTATGGACTTGGATTGACCTCTATAATGTATAAGGAGTTCGCATTCTTATTAGTAACCTACATTCATTTTATTAAGACATGAAAGTATCGGTAGATGATTTTAGTGTTAGTTGGCTAGCTTAAAACAATATTTTTTACCGTCTATTTCCTGTCCACGCGCACCAAAATACTCTCACATTCATCGTGTTGATCGTTATGCCGCCATTATCATATACTCATTGCAAAACAAAATATGTTTAAATGACCCAATGAACTATGGTAACCGAACCGAATGGACTATGAAACCATAGAACTCTCGCTGACGTAGTAAAGTCGCTCGCCTTGTGCTGAATTACATTTATATTGTAATAGTAATGCATGAATTACTATTACAATATATCTTCACACTTTTTCACAAGGGTCACTGAAAGCATAGACAGAGATATAACCTCTTTTTGCATGATATTATATTATTTGGGAGTCTACTTGATAGATAGCAATTCGCCAGTGATAGCGAGCGATATTCCATCTGTCACGTTGGCTAAATATGTGGCACGTAATATATTATTATACGGCAATATAATGGCACGTAAATATATTATCATTAATAACATAATTATATTGCTGCTGTCATGTTTTCTTTTTTAATCTTAATCTAATTAACGTGTTTAAATTGGGGCCGAAGTAAATGCGGGAAAGGTTTTAATTTGACAATATTGCAATATTTATATTGTTTTTCGTTTGTTGGTCGTGCACACTTCCCACCTTCCCACTAGTATTATAAATGCACGAAAGTTTATGTGTTGTGTTCCTACGTGGTGAATAAGGTTTCCAGTAATGAGCTCCGGATGATGAGGAGGGGGGGGATTGTTATACTGTGTTGGCAACCGAGGGATTAGACCTATTATGTTGCCAACACAGTATAACTCTCCGAACACAGAGTGGCAACGCGCAAGTAATACTTAGGTATCGCGTAAATAGGCTACGGTAATTATTTCCCATCAGGTGGGCCGTATGCTTGTTTGCCACTCTGTTGTATATAAAAAAAAAGTGTATGTTGGTTGCTCTTTCACGGAATAACTATAGAACGAAATTGGTTGACATTTGGCACAGAGATATATTATCATCCAATTCCAGAAAAACTAAATATCTATGGAATTAAATTTTACGCTGTGTTTACATGATTCTTAATTCTATCGCTCCAAAAAAGCGTTCTTGGGTCGTTGAATATAATTTAAGCACGTGAGAGATGAGTCAGGCACATCTGGACAACGTGATGACAGAGTTCTCAATACATACATGTCATCACGCCGAGTCCCTCACGGAATAGGCAAATGTCATAACTATTTTATATAATGCTAGTTATGCCCCGCGGTTTCGCCCGCGTAATAATGGTTTTCTTAAGTGTAATTTTATTTACTTTTTTTTCGGAACAAAATAAGTATATGCTATGTTAAAACAGTTAGTAATCTATCTCTGTGCCAAATTTCATTAAGTTCTGTTCAGTAATTCTGGCGTGGTTCAGTAACAAACATCCATACATGGAAAATTTCGCATTTTTATAATATTTGTAGGACTAGTCCCGCCTAGCTTCGCTTGGGTGAAAAAATTAAAGTTTCTGAACACGATCGCAGCGCCACCTATCGGGTCTAATTATGATTGCGAACAATCATTCATTTATAAAATCGATTCAACTGTTTAGGAGGATTTCAGTCACATACACACGCACAGAAGAATTATCTATACAAACCTACAAATAAATAAAATTGAAGCGTCGGTTTGCCATATTAAAATAACTGCTCTTTACTAAATGCATATTGATACACGGTAGTCGGTACATATACCAAAATAACAATTTTTTTTATTTTTGTCCGTTTGTCCCGGATAATCTCTAAAACGGCTGGACCGATTTTGACGGGGCTTACACCGGCAGATAGCTGGTTACACCAGCTACAGCTATAAAGAGTACTAGAACTTTAATTCTAGTTTAAATTTATTAATATTAATAAATAGGTACTATTCCGCGCGGACCAAGTCGCGGGCACAGCTAGTACATAGCTTATATAAAGATGATATGACATTCATACAGCCGCTCCCTGACTGACTTAAAATTCCATACCACCATTGAACTCGCCTTTAAATATACTGAACACGTGAGGTGGTGACGTCAGCCCACATACAGGTGTAATAATGTTTATGCACTATGGAAGGCAATCGTCTTCTTTTTGTAACGTGATTCTGATGTATGGCTATTTAAATGTAATGTATAAGTATAATTTGACTTGCGCAGAGTCAGCATTGCCGTACAGTGGCAAAGCTGCTAGCCTTCTTGGCACCCTCCTGAATCCGAAAAACGTTTATTCGCCTACTTGTGTATTAATAAATGTTTCTGTGACCACTGTGGGACCTGGAGAGGTGAGTCAGCCAACTTATATCCCAATGGATCTATGTTCGCTGTTAGTTCTCTTTATTCGCAATATGAGTTTCCGGCACCCCCTCTAGAACAACGATTTGAGTTGGGACAGGTATTCTATTGAGTTTAATTTCATTTAGTATCTTAGTTTATTGATTATTCTTTATTTACAATAACAACAATTAACAATATTTACAAAAAACTGATTAGTGTAGTTATATTATGTTTTATAATTTTATTTGAATTTTTGAACTAACAAATGAAAGAATGCATAAGTATGATTAGGTAACTTTACTCTTCGATAAAAGGAAATGTGTAAGGTACATTCTTGCTCATATTATTATCTACGCGCCTACATATAAGGTGCCCTGATTTCTTCTCAGATGCGGTCGGTTTCCATTCACCTTCAAGTTCGTGGCGTGTTATGCCTTAGGTACAGAATATTTCTGAAGATCACAGGGGTTGAATTTGTACTCTACGTGCCAACGTTACAGATGGCAAGTCCATCGCCATTTTTCAAGCGGAACTACACATACATGTCTTTGAATTTCTTCTCAAACATGCAGGTTTCCTCTCGATGTTCTTCCTTACCGTACCGTAATGCTCTTGGTGTGACTAAACGCTGTACTTAAGTACAGTCAAGATTCGAATTTATTATTGCCTTATTATAAATGCTGTGTGCGAGGATGACCGTTCCTCTTTTACGAAAAACCAATTTCATGAAATTTAACACAGAGATCATGATCAGAGAAAGTTACATAGCATATGTTCTATTCCAGAAGAAATAATACCCTAGGAATACAATTTTACGTAAAATGTTAAAATCGTGATCGAGTTATTATCTTATATTTGCAGTCGAGGCTGCAACTCTGTTAGACTATTAAGTTACAATGCATAGCCTCTTATGCATTATAAGGCTTAGGCTACATTAAATACGTGAGGTAATTTTGAAGATTTTTCGGCTCTATCCCTAATCCCTACGTGAGAATGGATGAGGTTCGGCTTGAACCTCTCCATCACGTATTTAATCAACACCCTCATGTTTTTAATAGAGTATGTAGTCTGTTCGACCAAAAATGTGATGATCTTGTCTACTTCGTAAATATTCGCTAGGTGAAGGTTAACCGTAATACAAAGATGTTTTTAATACTTAATAACACTTTGGTATATGTACGAATATTACGACACAGAACACCATAGAACGAATATTTAATGATTCAATTGATGTAATATTTCAGTAGCCCTATGATATATATTATAATATTCTGAGAACCTTTATTTCTGAAATCGTAGTGCAAGTTTTGGTAGGTATGCGATGAACTAACTACAACTACATGTGTAGATGCACTAGTCACCTACTGTAAGTAAAGTGCAATACAAAATTGTCGTGAAATACTTACTTGTCATACTTGACGGGGTGCCCGTTCTCCTCCCAAAAATTTCTTGAATCCATATTCACAGTTAGTAGTCGAAACAAAAATAGAGATCACTGAGTGTGCACTGAAATGCACTGTCACAGAAACAAAATATCTTTTCACATTTTCATCAGTAACATGTATAAGCACTGTTTACAAAAATACACTTAGGTTAAGTCTTTGCAATCCATTGTAGTCATACAAACAGGTTGATTATTGATGATCACCGTAATATTTGCGTGCATGTAGGACGTCAGAGTGCACAGGCGTCAGTATGCCGCGAGCTTCGCGGCCGTTCTGTTCTATTCTATATGTACGCACACAGTACGTTCTATGACCGAGCGGATAACTTTGGTTCCTAGCCGGCCGGTGCCGGGCGAATCATGTGACAATGGCACGGCGCGCCGCCTTCAAATCAAAATAAAGCCTTAGAAAAGGAATGTATGGAATGTATTACGGCCCTTGTGTAGTATATGTAATATGGCAACGCTTGTTTTGTATTCTATAAGGAGTGTAGGCGAAGAAGCTGCCTTATCTTTGCGGTAACCAATGAAGTCGATCGCAAGGAGCCACGCTCACTCACACGTGACCGGCTGTCTACATAACTGTGTCAATGAACACTGGCCTTCAATGCATTTAAAATATTGGACCTTTGGCAAGAAAATTGTCGATCAACCAAACATTAAATTACAATATGATATGTCTATGCAGGTAATGATATATATATAAGGTAGGTACCCAACATAGAATACGTCCTTAATATCTAGGACTTATAAAACGCAGAAAGAGTTCGAAGCATGGACGTTTACACAAAATTATACGTACATGGATGGATGGAAGGGAAGGGAAGGGAACATAATTATATATGGATAAAATATACCTACCGCGGGGACCGGTATATATTCATAATATATAGGGTAAGTTATAATAAATTCGATTAGTAGGTGTTATTAGGTAGGTAAACAATAACCTAATAAATATTTAATTTGGGAAGTAAGCAGGCCACTATTATTTTGTCTAAAATGTGTTTTCATTTGTTTTTTTTTATTTCTACTGTCATTGTGTTTATTTGTATTCGCCCGGGCGAATTTGTATGAAAAATAAAAATGGCAAAAAAGTCTTCTTGAAAACGTGAAGAACTTGACAGTAGGTATGTAGAATAATACATAGTCAGTGGGTTAATAAGTATTTTATTTAATGGTCTACCATTATATATACCTGAGGTACTATACCGTTACGTAATTCAGTCAATTGACTATTTGGAAGGAGTCACGTTTTAAGCAACGCGGACGCTATTTACATATGTACCTACTTAGTTACAAATAATACCCATAACAAGTGTTACCGATTATTATCTGTGGCCTGAGTACAAGCAGAATGCCATAGACACGAGTTCAAAAGCAAGCTCTGACATATGGGTTTGGACAGGAATCGCGCGTCGTTCTGAGGAGTTAGTCGTTCTCTAATATTCGTTTTGTAATAATAACTACTTAAGTGCCTAATCATTTTGTCCTGATTATAATAAATGTATTGATAGGTCGTTACTATTTTTAATAAATCCACTTCTGGTTTTTAATACAAGTCACTCCCCCTGCCGGGTTCCCAATGATGTAAGATTAAACCTCATTCCGGGTTCCTACATGCCAACCAAGGTCGAACTTTTTTCGCGCTTTTTGTACTGTATCCCTAAACACTAGACTCTAGATCAGAGTTTCTCAAAGTGGGGTACACGAACCCCTAGGGGTTCGCCATTCGACAGTACATCGCGACGAGATTTACGTAATGATAGCTTGATGACTGTAGGGCTATAAAAAAGGTCATGATAAAAATGAAATACAGAAATCAACTTGATACTGAGTCAGAATTAACCGCTGACGTGCTCGGAGGTCACGTGACACCCAAATCACGTGACGACCCGTTAATTTTCAAACAGGCACCCAGCGGCTCGGGCTTCACAAAAACATTTATTGCGCCTCAAGTTGCTATTGTAACATTACAAGTGTTATGTTTATTTTATTTATTTATTAATTTTTTTACTTTAATTAACACGGATTATACCAATTACATTAATTAATTAAAGGTACATATATATAATTATAATGTAACAAACAATGTATGTATAACACTCAGTTATACATCGCGCTCACAATATTTCAAACATTCATATCAGACATAATGCTCGACAGTCATCCGCAAACAAATCACATTCAGGGCTTTGGTCCAAGAGAGCACTGAGTGCGGTGAGGTTTATATGTTTAATTATCAGGACATGGATTTTATTCTAAGTGAATGACATTAACTAAATTAAAATTAAATTAAATAAAAAAAAAATATTTCACATAGTCCCAGATGGGCACTTATAAAACGTCGAAAAAGGAGCACGGTTCGGTTTGGTCGCTTCCATGGAGAAGAACCGGCAAGAAACTCCATGGTTACTCTTTTCAAATCATTCATTAGGCATATACAATAACAATATTTTTACGTTACAGCAATAGTACCCAAGTATGGGGAACAACGTAGGCCTGACAATAGGTCGTTGCTTACTATACAAAGCATAAAACAAGATAATTATAACAATGTTAACAAGATCTAAGAATCTACAAAGCCTACAATGTTCTCACATTCACAAATTAAACAAGTGACACAAATATTGTCATCAGTACAACTTATTCTGGGCTAGATATGAAATAAATAAAATATTAGATTATCATTGTAAAAAAACCCGAATTGAGAAAAGAAAAAGTTATATAGTGGTCCGAGTACCACTTTTGTTCTGAGCAGTGTAGAAAAATAAGTTCCATATTTTGAATAGCATATTGTTATGTTGGCACAGACCGGCTGAGGGACTTGGTAGTGCTTGGACTTTTAGTATATTTTGTGCTTAATTTAGGTTCTGAATTTTTGTGCGTTCTGAATTCATGCGCAATTTGAGTGCATACAATTTTCTAAGCTGGCAGCACCACTTTTACGTGTTTAAGTACGTTTCGTTACATCCGTTAAAGTTAAATTTAAAGATGTTTATAGTATATCAGTTAATAAGCATATTTTATTTACAAATTTGTATTCATATAATAATGCCAGGAAAATATGTTTTTATATAATATCTTTATATTCGTAAGTGTGTCGTATCTAATGTCATACGGAAACCAGTGAAACGAAATGTGAATTGAAATGTCATTATCAAATTTGTACAGCAGTTTTCGAAGAGGCGT
The DNA here is from genome assembly GCA_016069955.1 of Drepana arcuata. Classification (NCBI taxonomy): domain Eukaryota; kingdom Metazoa; phylum Arthropoda; class Insecta; order Lepidoptera; family Drepanidae; genus Drepana; species Drepana arcuata. Next base: position 34,339 of record JACCPG010005371.1, read on the forward strand.
TCGCTTAGAATAATAAAAATTTTCGGTTTAAACACTGTGATAAATCATCAAAATGCTTGCTCTGATCAATCGTATTCTTGATTGGATTAAAAGCTTGTTTTGGAAGGAGGAAATGGAGCTCACACTGGTTGGACTGCAGTATTCGGGGAAAACAACTTTTGTTAACGTCATTGCCGTTAGTATTAACCGAAAACAGTAATTTTATAATAAACAAGCTTTCTAGCTTTTCAATAAGTCGTATATGAGCATGCAATATATATTTTAGATTGATTCGTGCAAGGTGTACATGATCGAATTTCACTAATGTCAAACGATAGATAAAATTGTTGTTTTTTATTAGTAACACTGGAATGCGTCTGCTTATTTGTTCGCATTAGTCATTATAGTTACAATTATAATAGAAGGCATCTCTTGCTACTGAACTTGTTACTGTATTAAATTTCTGCAATTCAGTGTAGAAAAAAACTGCCAAGTTATTTGCATTTCAGACAATGAACATACAGTAGATAATGATATGGAGAAAGTTCTTACGTTATTTATTATGACATAGTCTTGAATCATTTGTTTTATTATTTTATTAACAATTATCAATGAAGTACTTAGTCAAAGTATTTATATGAATAATACAAACCAATTGAATACAATGTATATGAGAATAAAAAAAACTTTAAATACATACTGCATAGAATACAAAAAGACTACAATCTTTACTTAAATAGTAAATTAGAAGTACAATCAGATAGAATTGTGCATATCATGAGCATTTCCTCACAAGCACAGACTATTTATACCTTGTTATAGCAAATTTCATACAGAGATACTAACAAAAAGTTTTACGTATTTAGTAACAGCTAATAAAACGCTTGAATGTCAAATCTAATGTTGTAATTGTAACTACTATGTCATTCTTATAGTACCCAGTAGCCTACAATACTACAAGGACAATTGTTCATTGCACTGCACACAGTCACAGCAATAGTACATAAGTATGTACTATGTATTTGTATGTATATATTATATATCACACCAAATACCCTAACAGATAGAGTCCTCATATATGCTCACCGCTCAAGCACTATTGATATTTTTTGCCTAGATTGCTCAAAATCTTTAAGTGTCAGAGTGAGCAAAAACATTAAAAAAAAATATATTCTTGAGTGAACTTGTTAGGGATATGAAATTTAAGGATATGTAGGGAACTAAAGATTATAAAAGTACTGTCATGATGTAGATATACCTTTTAAGATTAAGGTATTATAGTAGCTACAGTGCTGTCAATTTAAAATTCTCAGTTATTTGGGATTTGGATATATAACATATTTATCTACAATAATTGGCTTTGTCAGTGTTTACATAATGACTTCTGAGGCATGTCTAATAGTCAATGTAAATTTACGTACAGACACATTGGTACTTTCGGGAAAATGTGAGTATGATTATCATGCACCTACTCATTTGTGGGTTTTTCTAGGTGTGAATACATTCTCTCTATACTATCTCTTAGCAAACCCTGATTCAAACACAATTTCATGTAATTGTCTGGATTGGTTATGTAACAGTGTAATTTTTTTTCATAGTGACAGTATGTCCAGGCTCAGGCCACATTATTATCAGCGTATCTACATGTGTGAAACAAAAAGTACATTGTGTTATACAATATCATTTTGGACTGATATCAATGTTCATGTCATAGGTGTATTTGTGCTAACAAAAGTTCATTGTCTGATAGCTAATCTAATCTCTAGTTCTAATTATTTATGTGCACATTAATTATAATCTGTTGTGTGTATTAATATTGCTATATTTACATACTTTCCAATATCAATGACAACAATTTAATGTGGTACAGAATCCATGTTATATCAGGAGGAAGTATTAACTCAACGTAAAATAATATTAACTTATTGTTTAAGGTAGTTAGGAACTACCTTAAACAATAAAAACATTTTCAGGATGATTCTGATCTGCAAAATTAAGAAATTCTTTAGAAACTTACATGGATTTTTACATGAAGCAAATTAAAGATCTTGAATCAACAAAATCAATATATAACACATATATTCTTTGATTCTTGAAATAACATTCTTCTTTCTAATAAGAACAGCTGTAGTCCAGAGTAATTTTAGCCTAATTCTGCATCGGATTCAAGGTTGTTTAATATATTTTCTTTGCCCACAGTCTGGTCAGTTTAGTGAAGACATGATCCCAACCGTTGGGTTCAACATGCGCAAGATCACCAAAGGGAATGTTACTATTAAGGTAAGCAATGTGTTTACTTAACATAGTTCCTATCAATAATATTATCTACTATATGTTTTTCAGTTCATTCTCAGGCACTATATCTTTCTGTTTCCTATTGCAGTTAGTGATGTCAAAATCACTATGATTGAGTTCAGATTTGTATAAACCTTCTTGCTGCAGATCGAAGTTGTAGGAAAAAGGACATAGTCTCCTTTTATGCCCAAAAATATTACTTCTGAGGGAACAAAGCTATTGCCGTTTAAGTGCGGGCAACATTCGTGATTAGCCTCACAGAGTACCATATGTCTCGCGTAAAAACCTATTCTTTCGACCTAGGTTTTGTACCTGTATTGTTTCGAAAATAATATTAATGAATAAAATTATAATTTTATTCTTGTTCTATTTTCGTTCCATTTTGTTGTTCTTGATTCGCGTCGAATAATTAATGTATTTTAAAACATGTTTTGTACAGACAGCTTAAAAATCCATATAAATAAATATTATGAATAATCTAATTTTTAACAACAACTCGATATGATAATAAGTGCATAATACCTGAAACTTAATTAAAGGCATAATTGTTTTAGTTAGGCTGACTAGATCTACCCCTCACTTTACTTACCACCCCAATATAGTTTAGGCTTTATTCAAAATCTAAATATTTTATTCAATTTAGAGGAGACAGGGAACATTTATTTTACGTCACTTAATAAAAACTAAAGTTAGCACCGTTTCCAATAAAAAAACCTGCCACGAAGAGAAACGGCGAAACAAAATCCCATGTGTATAAAAGATTGTGTCGTTATTTGTTTTTTTTTTCTAACTATACTAAATTAGCATTTTATAGTGACCCGAAACAAGTATAAAAAGTAACACGAGGCGGAATATAAACAAATCCGCAGCTAGTTGGTATAATTAGGTATTTATACTGATACTTACTTTTGAAGAATGTATTAAAAGCTCACATGTAATTTTCGCCAGGTTTGGGACATCGGCGGTCAGCCCAGGTTCCGCTCCATGTGGGAAAGATACTGCAGAGGTGTCAATGCTATTGTGTAAGTATGCTAAACTCTCTCCAGACACATTATTTGCTTTTATTTTTTAAACATTTTGGCATAACATTAATTTTTTTCTTGTATTTAAAATAGCCTATATTACGCCTGATGGTAAGATGGTAAGATGGAAACTTTTTGAGTCAATTCCTTACAAACATACTTACATACCAATCCTTCTCTTTATAATATTAGTATATATTAGGTAGTTTAATTGTGTATTCCATTGCGTTGGGTTTAAGTATGAAATTATAGGCAGACTGTTCAATCTTGATAACTCGTAGCTGAGCCATTTTATTATTTATATCTTCACGCCTATTTTAGAGTAAACACTTGAAATTAATTTAAATGAACATGATGATGTTGTGTGACTCATAAGAAACTAATTAAGACTAATTATTGCTGTATGTGATTAAAGTCCAAGGAGTTGGAATGTTCCAAATCCAAATGCATACATAAAGAATACCTTGTTAGGTTGAATTGTTTTTTTTTTTTACAACAAGAGTGGCAAACAAGCATACGGCCCACCCGAAGGAATCTTTCTCAATCTCCCCAATCTGAACGTCGACTTTGGGGAGATTGAGAACGACTATATCTATGTGAATTATGAAAAAGATAAGGAACACGAGTATTGTTTTAAATGTGGATAACTTAATAGTTATAAAACCTTCAAACAAAACTATAGCGTATGCTATTTTTATATAGCGGCGTCGCGTGTCAATTAATTTAGTTGACCCGTTCTGAGCTCTTAGTTATTGAGCGTTATATCATTAAGTGCTTGATCAAATGGCAAGGCAATGTATGTAGTTAGTCAGTGGTCGAGCGGCCGTCTGTTCTACTGGTCAGAGCTCCTGACTATAAAGCTTGAGGTCGTGGGTTCGATTCCCGCTGAGGGCAGATATTTGTGTTATGAACACGAGTATTTCTGCCTTAATCTTGGATGTTCTATGAATTTACGAAGATATCGATCCATATGAGTATATATCGTTGCTAATTACCATAGTACAAGTTTGGTTAATTTGTGGCTATGTCAATTTGTATGGAATTGGTATTAAGTGGTCAAGTTGAAATTCAAATTATTTATTTTGTTAGCATAGGTAGGTTACATACAGATTGTATGTGGTACATTTAGGTTCGCTATATTACACCGCTAGACATACTAAATTATATAATTAGTTTATAAAATTAAAT
>JACCPG010005372.1:0-16053 GCA_016069955.1 Drepana arcuata
TGATGATACCAGCTTTGGACCAGATATGTGTCACCAGGTGTTTGGCGAGAATGAAAATATATTTGGTTTCACAGACTTGCATATCAGGCTCTATTACACTGCTGCAAGTCTTCAGACATACCTTGGTGTGGAATATATGGAAAAAGTAAGAAGATTTCTCTTTATATGTACCTACAGTTCTACTAATTTCCAATAATTTTTTCAAATCTTATGATGGTAATTCACACTGCAAAAACAGAAGGCTTTGAGTATCTTATAGTTATATACTTTAGCATCCCTGTTATGTGGAAAAAATTATAGTGTTTAAGACTGAGGCTATATAAAAATAATTTGGAATGGATAAATTGTTTTTTTGTGTATAACTGAATGATGTTTAATAGATAGATCCAAGCAAGTCAGATGGTTTGAAAGCCGATGATGTGGAAGGTGCCCTGATCAAAGTCTTGGCTCCGGGATATGTGACTAACATAGATCAATTTGTATCAATGCTCAAGAAAGATGAAAACTTTACACCTCATGGAAACTTGATACATGCATTCACAGTAAGACCATGTGAGTATATACAAACATAAATAGGTGCCGTCTGATCTAGTGGTCAGAGCTGACTGCATAACTTGGGATGCAGGATTGTATTCTTACTGGGGATGGGTATTTGTTCGATAAATATTTGTTACTGTCCCTCATGGGGTGGGCATAAAGAGTAGTCTGTCAGTTCTCTCCAGACTTACAGACATGCTTTGCTTCTTCAACTTAATCAGTCACTTCATATGCTTGCACTCATAATAACATATCCATCTATATACAGGCTAACTAAGCAAAGTTTGGGAATATCAGTTTATTATATATCATATGTATGTATCAACAATGTATCAGTAACCAATAGAGAAGTCCAAACTAACCTGATCACAAATGTGTAACCAAATCCAATTTATACCATGCATCTTATTATGATATTTTATGGAAATAAATTTTATTATTACAAAAAAAATTATCAGCACAATTTAAAAGTTGCGCAACCTGGCCCACTGGTACACTATAATTAAGAAGGATTGTGTATGGTGCATATATTACATTTATGTATAAATTGTTTTTTGAGCTGATCACATTATGACAATCACAGATCTTATTTATGTTATGATTTACAGATGATAGTGGTGAAGAGCGCACATTTGAAGTGTATTACTCAGAAACATCCACACCAGGCTTTCTAACCTATCACCAGCGTCTCCAGACATTCCTCCTGTGGTATGTGGATGCGGCGTCCTTCATAGATGTTGATGATGACCAGTGGACATTTTTCACAGTGTAAATATTATGATTTCTTATATCTTTATGTCTTCCCACAGAGTCCTCAAAGGGGTAGACAGAGGTGCATTGTACTTACACACCCAATATAACTAATGGCGAGTCCATCACTGCTTTTCATGCACAACAAACGTCTTAGAATTTATTCCTAAATGTATGCAAGTGTCCTCTCAATGTTTTCTTCACCTTTTTTTATTATGATCCTTATTTTTTTGCCTCAATAATATATGTTTTTTAACTTTGAGAAATTCCTATAAAATAATGCTTTGAGGTATTGAAAGTAATTTTTCAATACAGTACTGTTGTCTTATCAGTTAGCATTTTCTAAAATTCCTATACAACCTATATCATACTACGTAGTCATATAGAGCTAATCATTCCTATCTATAAATCTGATGTTGAAAGCGTTCCTAGTCAGCGGTATATTTTTTTAACTATATGTTGTCATACGTCTGGCAGATTCGAGAAGTACCAGTCGAGCGAGGGTGGCGTGCGGTATGCAAGCGCAGGCTATGCCACGGTGTATCGCTACTATGCTTACCCTCGTCACCTGCGGCCACGCATCTCGCAGGTGCTCACACTGCCGCCATTCCGCAAGCTAGGCGTCTGCGCACACCTCCTTCAGGTACCGACATACATATCATGACAGCTAGGCAGATAGAGTAGAGCGCCGAGCCTAGACCTATAGACACTACAGACCATCGCTTCGTCCACATTCATTGGTTCTTGATAATTTTAGTAGCATGTCCTTAATTTGACGGTCGTTAGGCTTCGTGGTTAGAAGGTACCATACGAATAGGGTTGTGTATTGCAAGTTATTATCATAATTATTGCTCAAATATAATCTAATATGTAAATGATTCTAGAAAGTTATCAATCTCTTTAATTACTGAACTGATAAAACATTTTCTGATGATGTATAGATATGCAAATATCATATTATATTTTTTAACGCGAGTGAAACCCATCTGTTTCATATATCCTAACAAATGTTTGCAGGCCGTCTATTCCCACTTCATCATCCAGCCGGAGGTGGTCGACATCACAGTAGAGGACCCGTCACAAGACTTCCAAAGGATTAGAGATTATGTCGACGCCAAGAACTGCGAGTCGCTTCCAGCTTTCCAACCGGCCAACCTATTGGAGGGGTAGATATTTTGTGTGTTATTTGTTTCTTTTAAAACTGATTTTAATATTATTATCGAAGAATCTTCAAGTTCACGGTGTTTTCCTTCCGCGTGAGGTTTTGATGTGTTCAACTGGACAGACACCCGATTGATGATAAGATGGTTACTTATAATTTTTTAAAGGAAAGATGTTTACACATTATAAATTAAAATAATAAAAAAGTACAGCGATTAGTAACACCACGAGCTTTACGCTGAAGGAAAACACCTCTGCCTTGTGTACCCTTGTGGGAAGGCGTGAAGATACATTTAACCATAAATATTCCCAATGAACCAACATATTAACTTCTCGGTAAGCAGGTATATCAAACAAAACAAAAAAAAGGGTTTATATCTTTATGACTTCCTACGAGTGGGGTCCATCGATAACGGGGTAGAAAGGGGTGTAACTTCCTCCCTTTTTACACTATAACTCTTATATCTTATCATAATAATTCATTTTATTTCAGCTTTGCTCCGGAAATGGCGAATCAAGCATGTTGTAAATTTAAGATAAACAGAAAGCAGGCGCGCCGTGTGTACGAGATCCTCCGCCTGAAGAACACTAACACCTCGGATAAGACTTCATATTTAAACTACAGGCTCGATGTTAAAAACAGACTGAATGCCCCCTACCAGGTACAGTGCTATGGAATGCAGTGACCTTACCTTATGTTAGCGGTTACCGTTGCGTATAAGCATAAGAATTACCCGTGCGTTGCTGGGATCTTCTATAAAGTCAATACTTTGTACTGTACTGGCAACTCAAATTCGTAGCCTGATTTGAACCATTGAACCATTAAAAAATTTTCCCACCTTCAGATTTTAAGTCATTTAGTATATGTAGATACAATGCTACTTTAATCACGGTAACTCATTTGAAAGGATTGAGGGGTTTTCTCCTTTATTATATGTAGTATGGGAATCGACTTGATAGATGCTAAACAGTTCAGTTAGTTTAGTTAGGTCCCAGTTCCTTTGTACCAGACGCCTTTGTGGTAGCAATTTCTCTCACCTGTTGCCGTTTCTGTGTACGACCTACCATTGTGTCAACAGAAGAAGAAGCTCGAGATGAAGAAACTGCAGAAGGTGCTCCGGGCCGAGGAGTACGCCGCCACGGCCAGCGCCACCGGCGCCGCCGAGACACAGGCCCGCCTCGCCGCGCACTTCGCCGCACTCGAGCACGACTACCGCCGCGTCATACACCGCCTCGAAACGCTCTAAGACACCGTCGACTCAACACTACCGATACAGCCCGAAGGACCGAGGGCTCACTCTGTTAAAATGTCGAGTTCGTATTATAATTTCATGGTTGTTATCGCGCTATCTCCAATTTTGGGTACCGCCTCGAAAGACTGAGGGCTTACCCCGTTACAGTCACAGCTCGTGTTATAATTCATGTAAGTGTATTTTCAAAGTTCCTCAATATTAATGATGCAGCCCAAAGGACCGAGGGATTACTCTGTTACAATCTCCAACACATGTCATTCAAGGAGATTATCGCGCTATCACCAACCTCTCAAAATTACCGCTTTGTTACAATCTCCAGTCCTTATTAAATGCGATGTTAATAATGCTTATCACTTCACAGTTTCCTTACCCCCTTACATACTTTATTTATTTGTTAAGTGTTAAAAGATATGCAATTTGAATTATTCGCTAGTTAATTCACTATTTTAAAATATGCTTCCTCTTATTAATAAAGAAGATTTAAGGGGAAGACTAAAATACACCAAGTTTTTGTATACACATTATTTCTTAATAAATATATGACATACATATCAAGCCCAGTTCTGCCAGTGTTAATGTTAATTTTATGTCAGCGTCAGCGTTAATTTTATGCCATTCCCATTGTTAAGTGCCAGATGAGAATACAATATAAAATATTTAAATCAGCTATGAAATAATATGGTGGACTTAGAGGAAAATATTAATTAGAAATGAGTAGTATGAATGAATTATAATATAAGGTAATGCTAACCAGGTAATAAGCTCAATAAATAAACACAATATTGATGTGGATCGAGTAAGCAAGCGATTTAATAAAAGTTTTTACAAAAGGTCTCATGGTTATGTTTAAATTCATTCGTGAGTTGAGGCCTTAGTATTGAGTAATTGTATGGTGGTATTTTTACTCTTAGATTTGTTGAAGTCTTGTTAGGACCCTGTCTTCACAGGGTGGATATGCGATGTTCATAAATGACGCATTGACTTTCTATGTGTGATACACTGATAAGTAATAACTTAATATCTTCATTAATTATTTAGTGTCCTACTTCTTTTCAAGATATGGTTAAATTTCCGATCAAACGCAAATATATATTTTTTTGCCTTTTGTTCGCACAATAAATTAATATTCACAATTAATCGGTAAATAGTCAAATGAATGAATGTATAATATCTTCCAACTCATCTACGGCTGCAGGATTTATGTATTTTTTAATAATAAAATAGTTTTCGAGAATCAACTTTTATTATTTTATCGGCAATAATAATACTTTAACATGAGTTTAAAATGTGTGGTGTAAAACTACAAACGAAGGGGTACATACATCTTATATAAAATAGTGGTTATCTTATACACTAAATACACTCATTTCTTGTATCAAACAAAAGCTTAGCAAAAAGCTACCAACATAAAATCAATCGTTAGCTAAGTTGTGGGCATGAGATAACTTTATCACACATGATGCACACTATTAGCAAAATAACCCTATTTTGCCATAAATGTAATATTAATTTGGCAAGTTCAGCATTACAGGTTAGCCTTCTGATTTCATCTATAGAAAGGTCTAAATTAGTCGCCAAATATGTAACCCACATGGACATGTGACAATAACCCATTGCTATGATTCCGCCGAACCATAGCAATGAGTTATTTAACGCGACCTAAAAACCAGCCCTGAAGTTGCTTACGCAATATTGAAGAAGTGGAGTGAAGAAGTTGAGAACTATATAAAGATACCTAAAACTAAAATCTACTTTAACCATTAATAGTAAGTAATACTGATCAGATTGCGCTTAGCTATGCGTTTGGGATTAATGATATTCGAGAGCTGTCTCTTCATACAAGCAACCCTTCACTTAAAAAGAGAATCCAAAATCTTGAACAACCACAAACAATACTTATCATTTCCACAAAAATATGAACTATCTCCAACCTAATTTTATTACCTAGACCTATATTTAAATACTGAAAAACTACTTTACTAGATACAGATACTTTTATTCCTATTTTTTTTAAAGAAATCTTTTTCTTCTCTCTGTGCATTTTGCTATCTACACTACACAAATCTTTTTGATAATACATGTAGACAACTGATAAAAAAAAAGTTTCTATGAAGCTTATTTGCGTATGCCGAGATAGGCGCCAAAATTTAACATATAAATCTGGTGGCACGATTCTTCACGCTTTTGGAGAAGATCCAAAACAGTAGTGATGTAACTGAAATGTAGATTAGCTAAGTCTACATTTCATGTGCGTGTGCTATTTTGCTTAAAATAAATACATTTCCAAAACCATCAATATAAAAAACATTCGAACATATAACGTCCTTTTTGGAAGTCAGTTAACATAAATGACAAGATTTTGTTTTGCGTAGTGAGTATAGCAAAACGCGTAGGACTGCATTTTTTACCACAAATCTAAATGTGTAGTGAAATGCCAGCTAGCCTCAGCGATGCGTACATTAATTTAATACTTACATTACAATTTGCTAAAATTGCGCCTACATTTAGTGTTCCTAATCAAGGCATCACAAGTCACATGTTTTCGAAATGCTAAGAAAAACCCATGTAAATACATCCGTATTATGCATGAGTTCACATAATTGTTGTAGTACATCAAATCATCTTTTCTTCGCTTTTGGACGGCGTTGGTTAAAGTAATCTCTTTTGAGGATTTTAATGTTTTTCATTCTACAATCTACCTAATGTATTAGATTACATAACTTTGACAAACAATTGTTTTGGGAAATGTAGCTTTTGCTCTAGAAAATTTTAACATTAATTGCCACGAATCGGCCTTCGGTACATTTTCAACCACTCACAAGTTGCATGTTACTGTATGCAAGTTTTTGGTGTGCTGAAGTTTTCACTGTCAGCTCAGTTCTATTTTTCTCAGTGCTATAAATTGCCATACTAGCGGTGCAATGTACCGCGTCCAATATCATCCAGTAGTACTTAATGCGATCTCGATGTATTATCCGCCACGTAATACATTTCTCCAAACCACTCGCTATGTTCATCCAAATATCTGTAAATATATATCCCAGTTAAGGGGGCGCACTTTGAACTGTTATTGTAGCAAATTTACGGCAAAAGAATTAAGCCGGTATCTAATAAATTAAAAAAGAAAGTAGGAACGTACTTGCCGTCTTTTGGCATTACTCTGTATAGATAGTGCCATCCACAAAGACGAGCCCCACTATTATTCCTCATAGTTTATAGTGTAAGTGTGCAACCTTCCACTAAACTGAGTATTATCAGTAGACGCTCGGTACGGTAGTGCACTCATAGGTAATCAGTACCTATGAGTGCACTCGCACACTACAATTAAATAATAGACTCGGGCCATACTCCCCGCATCCCGCGACCCTCTCGACTAGAAATTGGTGGATTATTGGTATATATGGTGTAGAAGGTGATGGATTATAAAATAAGTAAACCGTATACTAAAACCCAACTATCGTAATCACGAGATGACGTTAGTGGTACTACGTTGTTCAGTCGCGTAATTTTTCGTTTTATTACTGTTACGACATTCCTTCACAGAACTCTTTCCATATCAAGATGTACCACCACCAATTAATGCAATCCGTATGGCATATTAATTCACATACATACGTATACATAATACAATTCTCCTGCCGTAGTACGTAGATTTCTCAATACTTACTGGACAAACATGTCAATGTGCTTCAAGATAAGTTTCAACTTGAAATCTGGCATCTGGGTAGCATTCAGGAAATCCGGCAGTTTAACTGCAATTAGATATCGTTACAGTCAACCAACTTTAGAGCAGATATTCTACTATATTTTTTTAACACAAGGTGGCAAAGAAGCATGCGGCCATTCGTGAACCGAATAATCCGATATGTGTAGGTACTGTGGAAAAAACTATAGAGGTACCTTACTATGCATTCATTCATGTATAATTATTCTGTGATAATTAGTTCTTGTTGTTCAGACTACTAGTATTAGTTGGACATCCGTATTCATAAATAAGGCTCAGCTTTGTGAACTTTGAAAGAGAGCGGTCACATTTCTTGCTAGACATTACTGTAAGACCATTCTCCTCCAGCCTGCTTAATTTAATTCAATCAAGTCTATTAATTTGTTCTAAAAGAGATACGTCACCAAACAGCCGGGCAAGATGTATGGCGCCATACACTCGACACGGCAGATGCTCTGTGCCCTCGCGAGGGATTATCTGCCACTTCGCCACCTACATACAAATCATATATACATGTAGCCTCAGAGCTTAAGAGAGGTAGGGCATAACGGGTTTCCCGTTCGAATTTGGAGCTGCCCTACTGGGGCAGGACCTCCACCTTATAGAAATCCGTAGCCAAATAACACAAACACAAGGTTTCCAGTAATGAGCTCCTTGGGGAGGGGGGAGGATTGTTACATTGTGTTGCCAACACACTATAACTCTCCGAACACAGAGTGGCAACGCGCAAGTGATACTTCGGTATCGTGAGCGTAAATAGGCTGCGGTAACCGTTTTCCATCAGGTGGGCCGTATGTTTGTTTGCCACTCTTGTTGTAAAAAAAAAAGCCTGTACCGGTGGAGTAATTACTATTGGCGTTCATATTATAACATGCGAGGACAAGACCTGAAGTATGCTTGAAAGCTTAGCGACGACATTCTGCTGGCCAAAATGCATACATACATATCATCACGGTCCCTAACGGGGTAGGCAGAGAATAAAGAGTGCCAGTTCTCTCCACACTTACATACCTTACAGAGACTGATGATTGTGGACGAAGCCTTTTGCTTCGTCATTTTCAGTCTCATCATCAGTCTCTAGATACATGCAGATTTCATCATCAGTCTCTAGATACATGCTCGTCGGTTTCGAGTACTCTTGACGTTCCCGTCCTTGAGCGTCCGATCGATTTGATCTAGGTAATTAGAACGTGGTCTTACTCTGCCTCTTCTTGCACGCACTTTTGCTTTGTAAACGAGTGTACATATATATATATCGTCACGCAGACTGCCTTAGGGGTATGTATGTATGTATAATGTTTATGTGTGTGTCCGGTACCTTGTCCAGTAGCAGCGAGAGCGGCGTGCGCGTGGGCGTGTGCGCGGGCGCAGCCGACACGCCCGTGGGCCGCGCCCAGCCCTCGCTCAGGGACGAGCCGCTACTGCCCACGCTGACACAAATGTACCTTATATCCTATCAATCTATACTAATCCTTACTAATATTATAAATGTGAATGTAAGTTTGTTTGTTACGCTTTCACGTAAAAAATACTTAATCGATCATCATAAAACTTTGTTATGATTGTTATGTGTTATGATTTGTAACACATATTCTTGAAGGTATTGGAAGTAACCTGCAAATCTACTCTCAAGCCAGCATCCAGAATCTGCCACAAGCCATCGATGATATAAACCGAGATCTAGACTCAATTAAAAAGTGGTCTGATCGCTTCGGCTTGGTCGTAAATGTGGCCAAGACTCAGGCGATAATGGTTGGTGAATACCATATGCTAAGCAAAGTGGACGTAGCAGGAATGGCTTCTATTGTTTTTGATGGGGCTACCATACCAATTAGTCCCACTGTCAAGGATCTCGGTTTGTACATCGATGCTACTCTTGGGTGGCAAGCGCAGGTCTAAGATGTGTGTCGGAAGGTGACCGGTACACTACGATCTCTTTATCGGTTAAGAAATCTCCCTACCAAGACCAAAACAATGCTTGTGCAGACTTTAATCTTTCCTATGATCGATTATGGTGATGTGTGTTATACCGACCTGAATGCAGATCTGCTCAATAAACTAACCCGACTTCTCAACAGTTGCATTCGATTCATATGCAATCTGCGTAAATTTGATCACGTTTCTTCTTACCGCTCCCAATTAACATGGTTACCTATTCGTCAGCGACGTAGTTTGCGGTCGTTGACTATGCTCTTCACTCTCCCAATGCTCCTTCTTACCTTACTTCTCATTTTCAGTATCGTTGCCGTAACCACGATATAAACTTACGCTCTGCCGACAATCGTCTCCTTCTCTGTCCTACTCATACTTCAAGCCTTGTTAATTCTTCTTTCCCTGTCCAATCTATTCTTCTTTGGAATGCACTCCCCCCGGAAATCAGGATGTGCAATGGCAGGGATACATTTAAAGCAAAAGTGAAGCAATATTACTACCGCCAAGTAGAAACAGAGTAATATTTATGTGTAATACATAATATGTATTTTTATTTATGTATATAATTTTATATATACATATGTATAGTTTTATTCTATTTATTATATATATATATATATATATATATATATATATATTACATTAGATGTATGATATTATTGTATGTTATATATGGCATTTTATATATGTAAATTAAATAAAACATATAGGATTTTTTTATTTCCCTATTGTAAATATATTTTAGCCTGCCATGAATATCTCTGCACCTCCCAAAGATTAACTGGTAGAGAATGCCTTCGGCATTAAGTTCGCCTTTGCAATAATATTTGCAGGAAGTTTTAATAAAAAAAAAAAAAAAGTAACACAAGATACTTACCTTTTCTTGAAAACACCCTTTTTACGAAATATAAAAAAGCAGTCCACGTCGACTTAGTCGCGGGCACAGCTAGTAATATTATAAAGAGCTCCGAAACTACTGGACCGATTTGAAAAAATACTTCACCATTGGAAAGCTACATTCACCCTGAGTGACATAGGCTATATTTATATATATCCTCACGCCTTCCCGCAAGGGTCCCTGAAGGAGTAGGCAGGTGTATAGGTAGTACCTAGGTAGTACACATCAATATTATGTATAATATTCAAGTTTGTGAGGATGTTCGGTACTCAAACACGCCAGAGCGGCTGAATTGGACGAAATTTGGCGAAAAGGTAGATTATTAGCTCATCAATCAAATCGAATCAAATCAAACCATAAATAAAATTTAACCGGGTGTAACTGCAGGGAACAGCTATTATAATATAAAGCTCTTTCCGGCATAGGCTCTTCACGTGAGGTTGTTGACACTTTGAGAACATATAGGTACACATACCGTGGTGACAATCTGAATGAAAAATATAAAAAAACGGTGCATAAATATAACAAAGGAAATAATAGTGACCTGGATGATAGCGTCTCAAAGGTGCGCGGCTCGCCAGCGGATGTCGACGGCGCTGGCTCATCGTTCTCCGACTGGGACACTACTGATTTGTGAGATCGCAGCCTGGGGAACAAAAGGTGATCCAATTAGGCAAAACTAAGGATTTAAAGTTTAGTTATTTATTTATTTGGATCACCAACAGGTGAGAACACCTTAATATTAACAGAATAGGTCATAATAAAACAAACATAAGTGTCCACCCAATAACAGTTTGTTAAAAACATTTGTTGTTGTTTGTTGTTTGTGTCCAGTTCAACTGCAGTAGTGAGACTGTACGCACGTATCCGATCGCAGCACTGTACTTGCTATACGACTAGTTGCGTACCAGTGTTTCTCAAACTTTTTCATCACACACAAAAATAAAAAGTTTATATAATAAAAAATGTTCCGCTGTGCATCATGTGACGCTGAAGCCAGTGATGGAGCACAATGTTCCATCTGCTTGTGCCAATTTGATTTCCATTGCGCGGGCATCTCTGAGGGTGGCTTCCGCAAACTTGGGGACAGGAAAGCCAACTGGAAATGTGGCAGTTGTAAGAGTAAAGCCAGTTCAGCCTCACAATTCAACAAAACAAATGCCCCAAAGACCCCCCCAACGGCTGATATAGGAACTGTTCTCCTGGAGCTCAAGCGACTTTCAGACCAAACTTCGTCGATACCAGCATTAACAGAGAAGATGGAAATTATTAGAACGGAGTTATCTAGTCTGATCTCATTGAAGACGAGTTTCGATGACATGATGAAGTCAATGGACTTTCTACACGACTCTGTGGCATCTCTTACTGAGAAAGTCTCAAGTGTTGAGCAAGATCTACAGTCTCTCCAAAAAACTAAAGATGACGTAACCAGCCTTCAACTTAAAGTCGAACAACTTGAATCTGCTTGCCATGATGTCGAACAGCGCTCCCGAACGAACAATCTTGAGATCAAAGGAGTACCGTTTACTAATACAGAAAACCTGTTTGATATTGTCTCAAAAATTGGCGAAGCGGTGGACTACAAGATTCCTAGAGAGCAAATTAACTATATCGCTAGAGTACCTACGCGCCAGGATGATACCAATAAGAATATTATAGTCTCGATTCTAAATAGATATGTCAAAAGTGACTTCGTGGCCGCCGCAAGAAAACACAAGAATCTTTCCTCGACTGCCTTGGGCCTCAAGGGGGATAACAAGATATTTGTGAATGAGCACCTAACGTTTGAGAATAAGCAACTCCTTAATAAAGTGAAATCATTTGCTGCAGAACGGGGGTTTACCTATGTGTGGGTAAAAGATTGCAAGATATTCATAAGGAAAAACACTACTTCCCCAATACGTACGATCAAAAGGGAATCCGACTTGAAAAAAATATTGCAATAATTATGGACTTTAGTTTAATCTGTTTTATCTATACTTACGTATGCTCGATTACGTATGTATAAGATTGAGCATCGCAGGTGAGTCAACTATCCTTTTGTTTACCTACCGCCCTCAGCCGATAATTATTTTAATTGTTCCCAATGGTATTGTTTACTTCTATTACTTTGTAGTTAAGGTCCACATTCGTTTGGCTAGGATGTTAACAAATATTTCAACGCTTTTTCTCACTCAATATTATTGTAGAAATTTTACTATTATGTCTTCTTTCGTTCATGTGTCTACCAACTACTCATTTGAGCCACTGCAATGCCCCTAAATATCTATTACCAAAACGTACGAGGACTACGGACAAAGACATGTGATTTTCTTCGTAATCTTTGCTTAAACGAATATGATATAGTATGCTTGACGGAAACATGGTTGGTTGAAGGGATATTTAGCAGCGAAATCATCGATGATCGCTATCTTGTGTGGAGACGGGATAGGGATTACTCACTGACCAGACAAACTTTAGGGGGTGGTGTATTAATTGCCGTGCGTCGGGAACTTGTTGCTGATGAACAATGTGAGTGGCGATCCTCTGTGGAGGATATCTGGATAACTCTAACACTTCACAACAAAAAACCCTGTGCATCCTATAAAATGCACATCTGTGTAATTTACTTATGCACCCAAAATTCTGGCAATTCAATGGTAACACAGCTGTCAAATTTTGCCACTAACCTTAGTTCAATTCTGTTAGAACATCCTTCAGATACGTTTATAATACTGGGTGATTTTAATTTGCCCAATTTGGATTGGCAATGGAGTGATGATGACCGTTCCTTACATCCATCCAATATTCAGGGGGAAGCTCAAAAAGACTTATTTGACAGTATGAATCTGTGTAATCTCTCGCAATACAACTCCTTTACCAATCTAAATAACAGGATATTGGATTTAGTTTTCTCTAATAATCACTTGTATATTACTGAATGTAAAGTGCCATTGACTCCTGAAGACCCTCATCACAGGGCAATTTGTGTCTCGGCTGATTTCTTTCAATACCATACCATGACCCCGACTCCACACGTGAAGTTCCTATTTGAAACTGGAAACTATGATTGTATTTCTGCTGAATTAAACACTGTAGATTGGGAATATGAATTTAATAATATTAGATCTCTGAATGATTGTGTTAACTTCCTCTACGATATTCTTAACTCGCTTCGGGATAGGTATATACCAACAAAACTAATAAAACCTAATATGAAATACCCAGCTTGGTACAAAACCCCACTTATCAAAATACTAAAAGAAAAACACAAGTACCGCAATAAATTTAAAAAATATAAGAATATGTCTGACCACGACTCCTATGTAATTTTAAGGGATCGTGCTAAAAATCTGGAAGCTAATATGTTCAAGACGTATATCAGTCAAATTGAAGATTCAATTGCTAAAAGTCCTAAGGCCTTCTGGAAATATGTTAAGTCGAAAAAACAATGTAATACATACCCGTCAGTATTTAAATTTGGCCAACGTTCCTCTAACGATGGTCATGATATCAGTAATATGTTTGCTGAATTTTTTCACTCTACTTTTCTACCTCAATCTCTTGACGACGTGGAAGAACAGGACATTACCTATGAAACTCCAGTTGATATTAGCAGTATTTATATTAATGAGAATGATGTTTATAATCTCTTAAAATCACTTGACCCTAATAAATCTGGGGGTCCAGATAATATACCGGCTATTTTTATTATAAAATGCGCAAAGAGTCTTACCACTCCACTCTCCCTATTATTTAAACGTTCTCTCGCTGAAGGAGATGTGCCGTCTATTTGGAAATTAGCTTTTGTCACTCCTATACATAAAAATGGGGCTAAGAATATGGTGATAAACTATAGACCGATTTCTAAGCTTTGCCTCTTTGCCAAAATCTTAGAAAGAATTGTTTTCAAGCAGTTATATTCCTCGTTAAAACAAACTCTTCATGAAAGTCAACACGTTTTATAAAAAATAGATCCACTAATTCTAACCTTATTGTATGCCATGAATTTTTATCGAAACACATGTCCGAACCGTCCCAAGTTGATATAATCTATACAGACTATAGTAAAGCATTTGATCGCATTGATCATGTGCTGTTACTACGCAAATTACTGTTAGTAGGTATCAGAGGCGACTTGTTCAGGTGGTTCTCATCTTATGTAAAAAACCGCAGCCAGATCATTGTTCTTAATGGCTATAATTCAGTTACAATGAATATTACTTCAGGTGTACCGCAAGGATCTTTGCTTGGACCGTTGCTTTTTATTATTTATTTAAACGACATTTCTTCTTGTTTCATATCATCCAAGATATTGCTTTACGCTGATGACATGAAAATCATGTGCCCAATAGGAAATGAAAGCGACTGTAGAAAGCTACAAGAAGACCTCACACGGTTTGAACAGTACTGTGACGCGAATAAGCTAGACCTGAACGTATCTAAATGTAATATTTGCTCATACACTCGTAAGCACACTATACACGCTTATGAATATCAATTAAGAAAACACCAGTATAAACCGTGTAAAAAGTATCAAAGACCTAGGTGTAATCTTCGACTCTAAACTTATCTTTGACGAACACATGGAATCTATAATCACTAAGGCTTCAAGAGCACTTGGTTTCATACTTAGAATCTCAACAGAATTCAAATCAATTAAAACCCTAAAAATTCTTTATTGTGCTTTTGTCCGTAGTCATCTTGAGTACGTGTCGCAAGTTTGGAACCCTACCTACAATGTTTACATTAATCGTATACAACGTATCCAAAAGAGATTCTTGAGGCATCTACAATACAGAACAAAAAGATATTTTCCTAATTATATATCAAGCTGTAAACATTTCCATTTCAAAAAGAAAAATCTCAGACTTAATCTACCTCACTCAAATAGCAAAAGGAAACGTTGATTGCTCTGAGCTGTTGAATGCGATAGCACTACATGTTCCACAATTTAGGTTCCGAAAGCCTAACACGCTACATGTTCCTCTTTCTAACACGGCTTACCGGCGAGACTCATTCCTTTTGAGGAAAAGCATTTCGTTCAATTGTCTGTGTTGGGAACATGACATTGATTTATTTAACACTAGTTCATCCAAATTAAAAAAGTATCTTAGCAATATATTTTTTTTCTCAAAAGTAAAGTGAATCCTCATCTGTACTTACTTATACTTCATATCTTAGTTAATTAATATTATACATATTACCTATACTCTTGTACTCTTGTACTCTTGTACTCTTGTTCATTCTTACATACTACTGTTTAATGTCTACTTCTACCTTGTAAATTACTATTCGTGAAAACTTGTAATTGGCCTTCATTTCTATTTAATTATTTTGTTAATGTGTCTAGCTGTAAGTTTTCCTCAGATAATAAAATAAAAAATAAAATAAAAAATAAAATAAAAAATAAAAGAAGGGGCTGCGCCTAAACGCTGGCTAAAAAGGCTGGCTGGAAAGACTAAGGTTCTGGTATTCGAAAGAGATGAACAAGTGACCGAGTGTGCTATATCGGTAAATGGGCAAATTCTAGAGCAAGTGAATGAATTTGTATATCTTGGAAGCATGTTCACACGAGATGGAAAGTATGAAAAGATATTGAAAGAAGGATAACTGCCGGAAATAAGGTGAATGGAGCCATGTCGGCGTTGATGGGCAGTAAAAGTCTGAGCACGAATGCTCGAGTTGCTGTCCACAACGCGATATTGGTACCTACCTTATTGTATGGCAGCGAATCCTGGGTATGTCAGAGGAAGTATGAAAATAGCTTGAATGCGGTCGAGATGCGATCTCTTCGAAAAATGTGCAGCGTAACGATA
>JACCPG010005373.1:0-45517 GCA_016069955.1 Drepana arcuata
TTTCAAGACGTCCCTAATTTGGTCTAGAAACGTCCGCCTAGGTCTACCCCTTCCAACACTTTCATTTACACTCGCCTTATACACTTTTTTCGTCAATTGTTCTTCATTCATTCTCTCGACATGGCCAAACCATCTCAGCATACCTTTCCCAATTTTAGTCACTACATCTTTAATATAATATTAGAATTTTATCAAAATCACAATCATAAAATGTAGTAGCAATAACTTGAATTTGTGAATTCAACTCATAATAGTCTAAGTTGATTGAAATCCC
This sequence comes from Drepana arcuata, assembly GCA_016069955.1. NCBI lineage: Eukaryota > Metazoa > Arthropoda > Insecta > Lepidoptera > Drepanidae > Drepana > Drepana arcuata. Next base: position 275 of record JACCPG010005373.1, read on the forward strand.
GTGTAACAAAGTCCAATAATATTTGCCCTCGGAGCCTAAATACCCTTATACAAACAAAAATCGTTAATGGCCGAAAAAACGTTGAAATAATGGACAATTCGTGTTAACACCCCAAATGGACCACAGTGCGCCACGAAATTGTTTATGGTATTGAATTTGTTTAATAAAATCGCTTTTGATGCGCGCTGTTTGGTTTAGCGATTGGGCAGTATTTCTTAATATTTTTTATGGTTTACCTTCCTTTGTTTAACGTTAACGGTAGAGGAGTATAAACATATTGATACATTACACACATACACACACAGACACATTAATGTATTTTATTTATGTATATAATGTGGACGAAACGTAAATGTACATGTAACTATAGTGAAAGCTGGCTCTCTACTCTCTCTGACAAGAAACTTCCTACAAGAAGAGCATTTAATTGCCATGTATGGCCGTCATTCAAACATCTGAAGTTGTATGATAAGCTTTATGAATTATTTTACGTTTTTTATTTTTTTCTGGTTCACTGAGGTATCTTATCAAAAAGCATATATATGACTTTGCCCGACAAATGAGTTGCTAGTTTTGTGAATGGACAACGATATATAGATATGGTCATACATAAATATGAGACAAGCTGATGAAGTTTAGCGTCAGTTCTCTTAAGGCGTAACTCTTTCGCTTAATCCACATACATCAGTCAGTTAATTAACACTCTTATAAATAGGACATCTAAGACTAATGTACCGCGTTGATGATACAAATCCCTAGTGACTTGCGACCTTACACAACCAGGATTTTTGACCACTAGTCAGGTCAATTAAGTCACAGCCATAATTACATCGAATCCCATAGTTCGCTAAAGGTGTTGGATAGATGGCTCTAGGGGGACCAGACCGTACCGATGAATTTTTCGCCCTTATGTGTAAGATTTACGAGAACATTAAACCGCAGGCTGGCTATAAAATATAACACAGAAAGGTAGGCGATTAGGCGGGGAGGGGTGTGTGGGGGGGTTAATATGGCTAAAATAATGTTCCAGCTGTAGTGATTAGCTGTGTTCTGCTATTCATATATATGATCGTACGTGTAAGATGAATAGAGGATAAAGAGCTGTGGTGGCCGAGCGGTTGCCTGCAACAGAAAGATCGCAAGCTCGTATCCCGATTGTACCAATGAGTTTTCTGATCTTAAGTACAGTGATTAGTCACACCACGAGCTTTACTCATACTTATTCAAGTCCTGTCGGTCTAAGAGTTTTATAATAAATTGTATTTATCACCTTCGTGCTAAACTTCGGGAACTGCTACTTGAACGGAATATCCAGTTACATTGTAGTAACAATCACACTCAAAGCAGCGATCGATCGACAGTCTCCTTCAAAACAGAATGTGTTACTTCCAGTAAATAAGACGTACTGGTTGATCTTTGTTTCTAAAGTATATTGTAACGAAGTTGTCTTCTTGCAAACAAAACATTTATTTATATTCGCGGAAAGCCCATTAATGGTGCTTTTATAACATCATCAAAAGGGTTAATCATTTCTTTAAGTAGTAACAGAACTCCGTATTCAACTACAAACAAAGTTAACCAGGAAAATTAATTTCCAAAAACAATATTGTAATAAACACGAAGTAGAAAGTAAGCCTCGGAAGGAGGAAATGTTGCCACGCAAAAAATCGACCGGTTAAACAGAAAAACATTCCTGTGATAAAATAGCAGGCGAAAATTGTGCATCAAGAATGTACACACGTGATGGAAAATTCGTGTTGCGAGGGCAAATTGGCTGTGACGAACTGAGTATGCGGCGAAAATGTATTAAAATAATCACACAGGCGTAATTACATTAACAGCTGTTCCTTCAGGCAGCGGAGTAATAATAATAATAATAAATGCCTTGCGACAATTCCACACTAATTGACCTAGTCCCAAATTAAGCGAAGCTTGTGTTATGGAAATAAACAATGATATATTTGCTTATATAGATATATATATGGTTTATATATAAATATACATATCTATATATATAAACCTGCAAACCTGAGAAGAAATTCAAAGGCGTATGTAAAGTCGTGCTTGAGTAACGGCGATGGACTCGCCATCTGTCACGTTGGCACCTAATATACCTCTGGCGGAGAGTGGGTACCTCTGCCTACCCCTTCGGGGACCCTTGTGGGAAGGCGTGAGGATATATTATTATTATTATATAAATACATTACATTAAATACTTAGAACACCCATGTCTAAAGTATAAATACTCGTATTCATTACACAAATCTGTCCCAAGAGGGAATCGAACCCGCAACTTTTAGTTTCGCAGTCAGTACTCTTTGTGTGTACATATAAAATGTAATGAGTGTTTAAAGGAGATACATATTTATGTCCCACGAATTATTTCTTGCGGTCGCTGGTTCGACCCTCCCCTGATGCTAATAAGCATATTATATTGTTCGTTCCGTGTCATTCTGTAAACAGTTGTTTCCAAAATATAATTCGTCCATTAAAATCTTTACTACTTCTTATATTAAAGACAAGAGCCTTTGAGTTGAGACGAGAAATCCTAATAAAATTTACCTCCGAACTCTTCAAGTGCCCTTCGTCCGTTTTACACTCGAGCCTTCAAAGAATTTTATTAGTTGTAAATATTGTGTTAAGTGTTATGAGACCCGCTTGTAGCCAATGCCAAGAGCCAATGTGCTAGGCGACTGAAGAGAGTTGGGGCAGTGGCTCTAATTATCTAAATACTCATATCTACTTCAACCAACCTAATTTTGGCCTCATGAGGCGGATTGCAGGTTTATTATAAATAAAAAATAATGTGTTATGAGATATTCAATAAACCAAATTAGCGTATTAACTATAATATTAGATGAATAAAAATATATATTTATATATATAGGCTAGAGAGATCTGGCTCTCTACTATCTCTGTTTACCTCGTAATAGACTCGGCGTGATGATATTATGAATGTACGTACGCACTAATCCGAAATATAATATTTCGGATTTCAGTCTACATTTTATAATATAGTTACTGTTCACTTTATGGAATATACCGCCGCATAGATTGGTCTATTTTCAATATTCTATGTGCCTTCGTGAGCTTCCCGAGTATGTATAGTCGTGCTTGACTAGCGGCGGTGGACTTGCTATTTGTCGCTGTTGCTTTGCTTACTAGACAAAGTATACACACCTCTACCCCTTCGGGTCCCCTTATGAGGATAGATCTATGAAGCGAAAGAGGTATGTAAGTCTAGAGAGAACTGGCGCTCTATACTCTCTGCCTTCCCCGTTAGGGACTTGGCGTGATTATATGTATGTATGTATGTATAATATAATATATAAATTAAATATAAGAAATATAACAGTTTTATCATCAAAAACATTTGGGACCAACACCACTCCCTCTTATCACGGATCAACAAAATCAATCCACCAACATTTGCTACCAACACCAACTGGCTCTATTCCATACACGTAACATTACATAATACCAACAAATAGTAACCGACGAACCTCATAAAGCTTTTTGTTAACGCGAAGAAACCCTGACAAATAGTTGATTTGGGACCATTCTTGGACCGAGTCAATTGAGGTGTTTGGCGAACAATATATTTACCTAGGGAGCTTTAACTCATCAGTCTGAAGCAATTCGGACTTTATTCCACTTATTATTAAATACTGGATATGCCCTGCGGTTTCACACACATGTCATTGTCTATACTTATGAGTTTTATAATAAATATCTTCATGCTTTCCCACAAGGGTCCCCGAAGAGGTAGCAGAGTTGTGTACGACCCATAGACCCCCTTCGGCAAAAGATATATTTTAAGTGCTAACGTGACAGATGGCGAGTCTATCGCCGTTACTCAACATACATACATTACATATAATCACGCCTCTTTCCCGTAAGGGTAGGCAGAGACCACTTCTAGATGCTTTCTTTCACCGTATAGCTCGTGGTGTGACTAATCACTGAACTTATTTTATTTTTTTGTCTTTATTAAAATAAAATTTTCGTGAATACCTCAAGAATCAAATTCGCATATTTGTACAAATTATAGAATTTCACACTTTACATAAAAAACATGATGCCTCCCTATCACGGGTGCTTAAGATCGCGCACATCGGTGTAACAACAACTTGCTTCATTTAATTAATATCTTCTTACGAGTGACACAGTTTGCTACGTGAATGTATAGTTACAGTACTACGACTGCTACGATAAACTCATATTAGAACCGCTAACTATGTAATAGTAACTACCTACTATATGAAATCGATTGGATTCTGAACGATGGAACGTCAAGAGTACTCGAAACTGGCGAACAGATATGATGAAAGTGATGAATGTGTATGAAGAGAAAGAGATCTGTAAAACTAGAGAGATCTGGTACACTGCTATATGGCTACTTCTCGAGGGAATCGTAATGATATTATGTATGTAAAATGATGTTAATCGGCATCATGTTAATAGAAAATATCAATCTACGCGCCGAGTCCCTAACGGGGAAGACAGGGAGGATAGAGCGCCAGTTTTCTCTAGACTTACATACCTCATTCGCTTTCATTCTTATCACACATGCTCGCCGGTTTCAAGTATGTACTCTTGATGTTCCCATCTTTGAGTATCCTGTATTAATTAGTTTAAATGTTTATGTACATTTAATAATGTCCACTTAATAATCGTAAAAAAGTAGCTTAGTTTAAAATTACTAATCGTAAAATCCACCCGTGACTCGAGAATAAACAGAAAAAAAGGCCTCACATTTGCTCATTTATTTACGAGAGGCCACCCTAAGCCATTAGTAGGACTGTATTTGTCTCTCTCCAATGCAAAAGCCTTCTATTAAGCTATCTCTGACAGATTTTCCAGCTCTATTACTCAGCGTTGAACCATTTAAACTTTGGAAATTTGGTTTGTAGGGATTCCATTGGGATGTGACTTGAGCTTTAAAGTTTTTTCTAACATACTCTTTTGTTTTAGATAACGTAAAATATGCGTTGTAAAAAAACATTTAGTCTTAAGTTATGCAACATAAAAAGCCCTTTGATGTATCTTCATGCTTTCCCAGAAGGGGTAGGCAGAGTTGTATAGTACCTACACACCCACTTTTCACCGGTATATTTTAGGTGCAAAGTCACAGATGCCGAGTACAAAAGCGCGCAAAGCACAACTATTCATACTTCGTTGAATTTCTTCTCAAACGTATGTAGGTTTCCTCTCGATGATTTCCTTCACCGTAAAGCAAATAATATTTGTACTTAACCATTGTACTTAAGTTCGGAAAAAATCATTGGTACAGTCGGGTTTAAATCTTTCATTCTTTGTGTCGCAGTTACTTGAACCACTCGGCTTGGCTCGTTTTTAACAAAGTCGATGTTAGATACTAACTTAACTTTTATTCACTTCTTCATTCATAAATTTAAGAGCTGGTCTTTCGCGGTGCCTCTGATGCAGTCCCTTCCATTTGCTTCTGTTGAGCTCGGCCTCTTTGACTACCCTATACGTCATTAAGACATTTTTTTTTTAACTTCAATATTTTGTGTCTTTGGTTCACATTACAATTCATGTGGTGTAGCAAATCATGATGATAAGGTAGCGACAATGTGCAGCAGTTTTCTATCACGTTACCTAAATAGTAATTCTAAAGGAAAACTGAGAGTAGGCCGAATTAGTACATTGATATTTTTAATTGAAATGAGGCTATAGACTGCCTGTCTGTACCTTTGATTGATCGCGCATTAGCAACCATCTACACGCTCAAATAAAATTATAGCTTCTATCTGGAAGAGACTTAAAGCTTAAAATAATTTAAACTCTCTTCTGGGAAGGCGTGCTTTAGTTATTTAAAGTCTACGTGAATGTTTAAATGCAACTCTGCAGTAGCCTTTTTGTATCATTTGTGTTATTCTGACGTACACAAGGGTAAAAATAAATTCTACAAAAGACAATACATATTGAGCTCTAACTACTGCTTTAGAGAACTTACTTTGCTTTCAAAGCTTGCACTGCCAATTGGAAAAATATGGACGCAAACAAAACTTTACTTAACGATTACCGAACTGGCGTTAATTTGTTAACTTTAATTATTGATTTTTTCATTGGAACACAATTTTTATTCGTTTCTCAAATTCTCTTTTGAATGCTATGTTAGTAAAGTAACATTGGCTATTTTCATTACTGTACAGGGCAATATTGAATTTTTTTAATTTTTATTATTAACAATGAGTTCAAAAGAAAAGCCGTGGTGGACGAGTGGTTCGAGCAATTGCTTGCGACACAAAGATTGCAAGTTCGAATCCCGACTGTACCAATGAGTTTTATTGAACTTAAGTACAGTGATTAGTCACACCACGAGCTTTACGGTGAAGGAAAAAATCGTGAGGGAACCTGCATACGTCTGAGAAGAAATTCAAAGGCATATGTATAGACGTGTTTGAGTAACGGCGATGGACTCGCCATCTGTCACGTTGGCACATAATATACCTGTGGCGAAAAGTGGGTGTGTGGGTATTACACCTCTGCCTACCTCTTCGGGGACCCTTGTGGGAAGGCGTGAGGATTCAAATGAAAAGCCGAGAATAGACTGGCGGTCTACTCTGTGCCTACTCTGTAAAGGATGCGATTCGAAGGATTGCGATAACATTTGAAGAGTACTTTACCATAAGTTGTTTACATTTGACATGGATACATATTATGTGTATGCCATACCAAGGACATCAACGCTTGTACAGTAATTTTGGTATGCCTATCTGTAGCGCGGACCGTTTGTATGTTTACCACCTGTATATAAATAAAACACTTGCAATATTTATATTTGATGAATACATATAATTTAATTGTTTATCGCATGTACCGGCGTAAAAAGACCGTTGAATGTAAATGAAGAGAACGAGGTCTGTTATGGTCGAGAAAACTGGTGCTCTACACTACACTGCGCCGTTCGCTGTCTTACAAAAACTCGGGAAGGCCTTCGTGCCTGTACCGATTTTAATAAAAATCATGTGTATTTTCATAGATACGTGGATTCTTTCCCCAAACAAAGCTAGGCGGTGCAGCTAGTTTAAAATTAAAAGACAAGATGGCCGAATGGTTTCTTAAATTCCACTTGTACTGACTGACCACAAGGATTTGAAACTAATTTTTCTTGAGTATTAAGACCACGTGACTACAGCAAGCTAAAAGAGCTGCCGCTATTTAAAATATGTAAGCTATTAAAAGATATAAGATAGCCGAATGGTTTTTAAAATTCCATTTGTACTGACTGACCACAAGGATGCGAAAACTAACTTTGCTTGACTATTAAGACCACGCGACTACCAGCGCTCATTACACTTATTACTGCCTATATATGAAGTACTTCATTATATATCGAATCCGCAATGACGAGATTCGCAAATCAACTGGCGTGAACGAGGATGTGATTGTAAAGATGAAGAAAGACATGTTACGTTGGTTAGGACACATAGAAAGGATGAGTGAAGAAAGATTGACGAAACAGATATACAAAGCAAAAGTGTGTGCAAGAAGAGGCAGAGAAGGCCACGTTCCAACTACCTAGATCAAATAGATCGGAGTCTCAAGGACGGGAACGTTAAGAGTACTCGAAACCGACGAGCATGTATGAAGAGACTGATGAATGTGGACGAAGCGAGAGAAGTATATAAGTCTAGAGAGAACTGGCGCTCTATACTCTCTGCCTACCCCGCTAGGGACTTGGCGTGATGATATGTATGTATGTTCATTATATTTATTGCAGAAAGTAATTCAATTTATCAAGCGTCTCAAAGTATCACCATTAACCGAAAGTCTTGAGAGTAACTTGGACAAAGGACTTTGGACTGTATTGTGGAGTTAAAAAGGTATTTATTGTAATTGCTCGCATTGGGTCTTTGGTCTCTAAGATTTATTTTATCCTTCGATATCCCGGCAAGGACCCGGGATATTGGTAAGCTGTGGAAATGTGGAAAACGACTATAGACGCGTAAAAATAATATCTAATAATAAAAAGAAGTGCCGCGGTGACCGAGTATTTCGAGTAGTTGCCTGTAACAAAGATTGCAAGTTTGAATCCTGGCTGTACCAATGAGTTTTTCTGAACTGAAGTACAGTGATTAGTCAGACTACATATTCTACGGTGATAAAAAACATCTAGAGGAAACCTGAATACGCCTGCGAAGCTATTTAAAGGCTTATGGATAGTCGTGCTAGAGTAACGGCGATGGATTCGACATCTGTCACCACCGTTGTTGGCACCAAAAATATATCTCTGGCGGAGTGTGGGTGTGAGGGTACTACCTATTCACCTCTGCCTACCCCTTCTATGATATATTAATAGTAAGGGATAAACAACTTTGAATTCGCTAATCGCGAATTTGTATACATATTTTATTTTTCCCCAAATTTCATTGACTGTAGTATTCATCTTAACCATCTTAACATATTTTTATTAACTTACAGATAGAAACTCTGCGAAGCTTAGAATAATTCCGAAATATATATGTAATTTCAACACTTTTGAATAATTAATGCAAAGGCATTACACGATAAGCCTCGCGTTTTTAGCTTTAACCGTACACGTAATTACGTATAATAAAATCTTATATAAAATGACAAATGAGTTCCTTCCCAGGGACTCTAAGCCCCAAACGGTCATATTCCTGTACTAGAAACATAAAACCCTACAATAAAATCCAAAAACCCCTTTCATCCCATTATATTCATCACACTTAACCGTTAATAATAGTAAAGCTTTCTATCCCTTACGCCTGCTCTCAATGGAGCCACACCCTGCCTTTTTATCTCGATAAAACTTAGATATACCTATTCTTTTCAACGAAATCCTTTGATCTGACCGTTCGTAAGACTTCTCTCCCGCCGTGCGTAGGCAATGCCTGGTCGGCTATATTTATATTCTGATGATTTGTAGAGGACACGTTTACAAGTATACGTTTGAGATATCTGTAGGGAGTAACCCAAAAGTTATTGATCTGTTGTTTGGATTCGTGGATTTGACGGTTTATGTGCAGTACATATAATAATAATAATAATAATATATCCTTTATTGTACAAACACACACATTTACAAAAACAAACAGAAATGACAAAGAAAAACATATAGTAGGCACAATAGGCAGCCTTATCGCAAAAGCGATTTCTACCAGGCAACCAGAGTAGAGAGAGATAAGAAACAGAGAAAGAAAAGTCTTTTATTATTTTATATTCGTACATATGTACGAATATAAAATAATAAGAGAAATGATTGGCCTCTAAAACCAATATTCATTCGCAGTTCAAGTCTGTAGGTCGTAATGAATTGAAATAACAATTTGTTACTTTATTTATAAGAACGAATTATTTGGACGAAGCGAAAGAGGTATGTAAGTCTAGAGAGAACTGGCGCTCTATACTCTCTGCCTACCCCGTTAGGGACTTGGCGTGATGATATGTATGTATGTATGTATTTATAAGAACGTACGGAATGGAGAAACAAGATATTACATCTTATTTCTTGTAGAAACTTTTACACTTTGAAAGTTACATGCTGTGTTAATTTCTGAAATAACATCGTTTTATCAAGTATTATTGTACGGGCGTAATACAAGTAGGCCTTGTTTATACTACACTAGCTGTCTCGCCCAGCTTCGGCCGGGTAAAAGTAAAACTTCCTGAAACACGATCGCAGCGCCACCTATCGGGTCCAACTGTGATGTAAGCTATCATATCTTTTAAGTTGGATCAAACTGCACACGGTGTGCAAATTTGATTGAAATCGGTTAAGTAGTTCAGGAGTCCATCGCGGACAAACAACGTGACACGTAATTTATATATTAAAGATTCTCCAGAAGCACATACATTTCGCATATATTAATGAACTTGCATATACAGCCATCGCTTTATTTATTTATTTAAGGGTAACATAGTAAACACTTATATAATAATAATATATCCTCACGCCTTCCCACAAGGGTGGGTAGGCAGAGGTGTATAGGTATTCCCAACACCCATTTTCCGCCAGAGGTATATTAGGTGCCAACGTGACAAATGGTGAGTCCATCGCCGTTACTCAAGCACGACTATACATACGCCTTTGAATTTCTTCTCAGACGTATGCAAGTTTCGATGTTTTCCTTCACCGTAAAGCTCGTAGTGTGTCTAATCACTGTACTTAAGTTCAGAAAAACTTTGCGTCGCAGGCAACTGCTCGAACCACTCAGCCACCACGGCTCTAAACACTTATACAAGTTTAAATTTATATGCTAAATATGAACATGGTGAGTGCCACTATAATTGATTATAGGTAGGCAGTGGTATAAAAAAATCACATGTCCTGCGTTTCTTACTGTTATGAACCGAATGCATTGTTTTATTTTAATTATTCAATGTCGGAAACAGCTATTTTAAATAACTTTTTAGCTATTTGGAATAACCAAACTTCTCGTTTCTCCCCGTAATTTCCAAACGAGTCTGACTTTTGAAAATTCACTTTAAAGTACATACATACATATAATTGGCTACTGGCCGTTCTAATGTGTATTTCAAATAAAAAATAATAATAAAAAATTACCTCACAGGGTATACTGAGAATAAATAATAGTTTAAAAACACTAAAAAAATACACTTTTTATAGAAAATCCAACTAAAAAATAGAAACTATTATTTTTTTTTTTTTTTTTTGTGATTATGTTAGCGATTATTTTAACGATTATTACGTAGCGTATTATCAAGTTTATCTTTCGAATCAGCATCAGCACCTTTAGCAGTTTTTTGCACGCTTAGCAGTGCAAAAATGAATATAAAAAATTATAATAGAATAACGGGTCAAAATGTTTAAAATATTGAATTGTCATCGGTCCTTAATAAGTATGCCAAATTTCGATTTAATCCGACGTTTTGAAGGGGGTTAAAATCATGTTCAAAGATTCCGTTACATACTAACATACTAAAATACTAACATACATACGTCTCAAGCTAATAAAAGCGTATTAAAATACAGCGAGCTCTCTCTAGACTTACAAACGTCCTCCACTTCATCCGCAGTCACCAGTCTCTCTATACATGCTCGCACGTTTCGAGTACTCTTATATTTCGTTTGTACACGTATATTTTTTATTTGACATACAATCCAAAGTTTGAACGCCGGCCAACAACACACTTATATGGCGAACTACAAAACCCACTACTTTCAATATGAATGTTGCCATATACGAACTTTCAACATAAAAACGTAACGACTCAGAGCGTTAACAAAAATTGGCAAGGAACAGGCGTACATTATTAACTCACGGCACGAACACATTTATAATTGCGTGTGTCCCGTATAACCGGGGATTGTGTAAAGAAACCCAAAATACCTATTCTGCTGCGGCCGTGGGGTCTCTTGGGTACAAGATAAATAATATAGCGCAAACTTCGTCGCTTTAAATTGTGGAGCTAATTCTGATGTACGATGCAGTTTAATGTGTCCTTCGTGACACCCGGGGACGTATTCTATGAGGATTACTTTTATTTACAATTCGTGTTTTAACCGACTTCAAAAAGGGTGCTATTCTCTACTTACCCCATGAAGCCATAAAAAGGTATGACAAAAATCTAAATATTGACAAATGATCCATCATGTTCTGTTCATACAAATAATTGTTGGGTATCATCATTTGCTCCACGCCTTCCCCAAAGTACCCCAGAAGGATAGACCATTTTGTCAATACTACTAGTTTGAGATGCAGTGCCGTCATCTACGTAGTGAATCAAACCGCACAACGGTTACCGAATCGGCAAATCACATCACGTAATACTGAGCCAATCAAAGATCGAACTTGTACATTGCGCCATTGAAGTTTTCCCGCAGCAGCACACAATGCAGGGCGCTCTTGAATATTTCAAGCAACAGTGGCAAAACCTTCCTTATAGCTGCATAAAATATTTAGTGTACTGTACATCAATATAATTTGGTGAAGGATAGTGTGAATGCCTTTTTTTACTTTATAACGTCATAAAAGTTGACTTCGCAGTATATTTGTCTATTGTTGCTTATTTAGAATGTACTGATATTACGTTACGTTACGTTATGGCAGAATAAGCATGAAAGCCGAATAAATGCAGTTGAGATGAGAGCGTTAAGAAGTATGATAGGAGTTAAACTGAGTGACAGGATAAGAAATAGTGAGATAAGGAAACGTTGTGGTCTGAAAGAAGATGTAGTGACAAAAATTGAGAAAGGTATGCTGAGATGGTTTGGCCATGTCGAGAGGATGAATGAAGAACGATTGACGAAAAAAGTGTATAAGGCGAGTGTGAATGAAAGTGTTGGAAGGGGTAGACCTAGGCGGACGTTTCTAGACCAAATTAGGGACGTCTTGAAAAAGGTCAGGTCAAGAGTACCCTAAACCGAAGAGCATGTATGAAGAGAATAATGAAAGTGGATGAAGCGAAAGAAGTATGTAAGGATCGTAGCAAGTGGAAAGAAGTGGTCTCTGCCTACCCCTACGGGAAAGAGGCGTGATTATATGTATGTATGTATGTATGATATTACGTTAGTACCATCTGTCACGTTAGTACCTAAAACATATATCTAGCGGAAAGTGTTTATTGGGTACTACTACTACTACACCTTGAGAGAACTGGTGCTCTTTACTCTCTGCCTATCCTCTTAGGGACTCGGCGTGATGATACGCATCTTGCGAGTTCATTTCGTGTCTGTTTCATAGTAAAAATAAAATGAGCCTTAGTGGCCGAGTGAGTAGATTAGTTCCCTGCAACGCAAAGATTTCAAATTCCAATGGTGCTAATGCAAAAGTTTGAGAAGTTAATAACAAACGTCCTTAGTAGGTCCTAGGGTCCCAAGGTCCCACAGGAAAAACCAGTATGTAACACATTTGGTCCTTTATATATTTAGGAGCCAACGTGTCAGAAGTCCGTCGTCATTGCTCAAGAATGAGAGCGTATATAAAGGACGAGCGGACGGTGTGTATTGTTACAGCTCTGGTTTTTCCTGTGGGACCTTGGGACCCTGGGACCCGTGCGACAGTGCGTGATTAATATATATTAACTTAACTTTTCATATTATTTAACACTTTTTATTAACACCCTTGAAAGGCTAGTCGTACTAACAGATCTTGAAGTATGACATGAACAATTTGCGTAGGTATGTAGAATAAGAAAACTTGGAACATTTTCTCAATGAGCTCAGACGTAGAGCAAATGCTTTTTTGTAATTAAACAGGGCTGAATTTAAACCACATCGCATACCAATTCGGGTACCTGACACAGTGTCGGCGCCACAATGGTAATTCTGAATCAGAGCCAAATGTTCCGACCTCGTACGTAAGTCTGTGCTCCTCTTGATTCGTGTACAGTTTAAATTGTTGTTGCTTTGCTTTTTAAAAATAAAATGCTATGATAGTATATCGTTGTCCATTTTACAAGCTTTGCTCAGTTTGGACTACATCGATAAGAAGTATCATTATCACAATTTCTATTTGATGGGTTTAATATAAAAGTAAAGTAAGTAACATGCGTCTTTCATTCATTATGATGTGTTTTGTTACTAGTTTTATTCCATAGACAAGTCACGATGTAATTACAGATACTATTGCTCCGGCTTTCGTATATGGGGCTCCATAAATATTGTGATTCACCGGAAAACATTTCGCCATCTGATGTATACATGTTCCCTTATTCCTTTCACTGCAAACATTCCTCAGCGACGTTTCTCTTTTCCTTTTGTAGTGGAATTTTATTTTTATGTTCCTGTCTTGTAGAATATTTTCCGTTGCTTCGCACCCCAATATCGTTCTGTGGAGCCTTCGAATACTTGGCAGAGAAAGCAATGGTTAGCATTGAAATTATTATTAGACATGGCCTAATTTGTTCTTCTTCACATATGATTGCACGAATCATAAATGCACATCTACGTTGGTAGTTTCTAAAATGCTGGAAAGGGCGCAATGGTTATGCGGGAAATCAATGCTCTTGATCATGACTTTCAGGTGCTCTCTAAGTTCTTTGCTGAATAGAATAGTTTCGTATGAGATCGAACGCTTCACTCTTAACAGATTTGGTAAAATATTTTCAGGCAAATTCAATATTTTCTTCTCATTCTTCGAATCAGTATTGATGACCAGTGATTCACTGGGATGCTCCGTGATCTCAGCAAGGCTTGAAGTGTATGATAGCAGCGCTCTGACCCCGTACAAGACTACAAGTAAGAACAGGGAGAAACCAGCGATAGTATAATTCTTCTCAACCCTGTTCAACAGTACCAACTTATCGTAATCATTGAGGAACGTACTGAAGATCAACTTGTGAATGTTCTGTAGGGGAACACACATGCCTAGGTAAATTACACTTGTGAAATAAAACGCTATTGCGACGAAATAAGGTCGTCTATGCCTTTTCATGAAATTGTTGATGAAGTGCGTTATCTTGCGGACATCGTAAACGGGGTTCAACATGGTGAGGATCATGACCATCTGGATCAGCAACAGGCAGGTTAAAAAGAGGCAGCTAATATCCATTGTACTGGTCTTGAGAGCCTCGGTGATCAATCAGATAACTTCTTACATTGTTTATCGGAAATACTATAGAATTTATGCGAGAGATTCGGAAATTTGCATCGACAATTTTGAAGGCCGTGACAGATTATGCCAAGCGTTTGTTTTGAGAATTGCAAGCATTGTTCTTTTCTGGTATCATTTTGTATACTGTCAGTCAAAATGCTTACAAACTCTTTGGAAACGGTCTTATAACCGTGCTTATAAACTTCGCGGGCCATTCACTTTGTTCCTCAATCCATATAACATTTTGTGTAACAATTTACGCAATTTTTAGTATACCTTGATATGGTTAATAATTGTCTAATTAAAATAAAAACAACACTGTATCTATTTAAATTGTTTATTTGAACAAACAACTAATTTGACATTTAATTTTTCACCATATTGCGCATGATATAATAATTTGAAAGTATAACTGTACTTTCTGACATTAACTGGCCTTCTTCCATTGTCAATATTGCGTGTCGACACATGAGTTCAAACTCCAACAATCTAGCTATTGTTACAATGAACTGGGTTATTCTTTCGATTAATATCAAAAGATAAAGCGCCATAAAGAAAGAAGTGTAACACAAAGATATTTTACTGAAATAGAAATCCAAAATGAGCGCCGAATCATCTACGCTCTTCAAAAGGCTACCGTAATACGCTTTCTCCCAAGATAACTCAAGAAACGTGTTCACGAATAGCAAACCTAATATGCCAAAAAGTATTTTAGTGGGACTTGTGAGCTTGGCTTGGAAGGTACACCAGTAATTTCTTATTAAGTACGGCTCTTTTAAAGGTTTCAAAAGAGCCAGTACGACAGCAAGTTCTAAAAACAGTAATGCACTTATGACGAAACTGAATATGTTAATCATTCTTTGGAGTTTTGTTATCTTGTTGTTGTGTACTTGGATGTACATTCACCTCTGATACAATGCTCTGTACGCCGCTGGTTGCTCTCGCTGGATTTGCGCCCGTACTGGAAAGGTCTTTTTTAGGAGTCGTTTTGAAAAATGTCTTGAGCCTCGTATGTTCTGTCTTACTCAAATCAATCATGGACGGCCAATTTACAGTGCCACTATCCTCATCAAGATCATCGTCATCTAAAATTCCTTCAGGCTCAGGATCTGGCTCCGGCTCTGTCGTAAACGTGATATCAATTAAATCGTAATTTGCCATTAAATTTGAAAATTCGTGTAATTTTGCAGAGAATATGACTAAATCGAATAATCTCCAAGCTGTAAGGGCAAAAAATAGAGAAAATACAGCCAGGAGAAAGTTCCTTATAGCTTTCGTGGCTTCTGTGACGCGGCAAAGCTTGGCTTGTGGAGTTTCTCTTTTACGTTTCCGTAACCTCAAGCTATTAAGTGTCTTTGTCGGGCCCATTATTCCATAAAATATTATAATCACACAATAAAATAGTCCCAAAGCCTGAACTATTTTGTTGTTGTTCGACATTCTTCTGAGGTCTTTTATGGTTCGGGATATTGTTATAATATCAATAACTGGCACGAGTAAGAGCAATATTATTACCATTTGCACCACATTTAATGTCACTAATGCCAATGCTGTAGGTTCAAAGTTATTCATTTTACAATAAAATTTACTTAAATTGCCCAAAAATTTTGTCAAATAACAGATTGGAGTGATATTCAATTTGACATATGACATTTTTATTTTTTTTAATATATATTTTTTTAATGACACGCATTATTAATGCACGCGATAGCACCAAAATCCGTGCCATACAAGGCAAGGTAAATCACGTCACAAACTTCCCCATGATTGAATTCGTTATCAAACGCCACCCACAAAGCCTCCAAATCGAAACTTGTAACAAGAAGCCTATTTACGTCGCCTGTACCCGGCTATGAAACAAAATAACGGACCGGTACGTGGCATATATTCCACTGAACATATGTTGCCCTGGTACACTCGGTACGCATGCCGCCTACGCTACCTGTAACCACACGTATACACCATTAGGGCGAGCAGGACGGCAGTCAGCCGTGCTTACTCCCACAGATTCTGCACGTGGTTTCCCCCTGACAGGTGGCACCCCACCTTTTTTTATCACACACAGCCATTACCTATGTCGATTCAATTATGCTGAACTGTTTGTTGACTTTGCGGACACCAATAATTTCAAATGTTAGGTGCGTTATAGAGCAGTTAAAACTGCTATTGAATTAATGACACTAGTTTAGTGAAGCATTGTGCTTTGAATATTGTTGATTGAATTTCCTTTGGCTTGCATCCATCAAACTGCGCGTTTGCGCAAGCATACTTTATTTCGGATACATACGTTGGATATTTATAACTTTAATTAAAAGTTAGAGTACTCTTCACATCAAAATATATTTTACTTAACCATTTCATCGTTGCTTTATTTTTGTTTAATATAACTAAACTAACTATTGCACATTTTCTCATTAAGAAATACTTTGGTAAATGTTTACCTTAAAATATTATAAATAGAAATATAAATGTCTATGGTACCTTTATCCTACTAATATTTTAAATGCGAAAGTTTGTGAGTATATATACATCCATACATACTACTATATATCCATATATAAGAGCCGTGGTGGCCGAGTGGTTCGAGCAGTTGCCTGCGACGCAAAGGTCGCAAGTTCGAATCCCGACTGTACCAATGAGTTTCTGAACTTAAGTACAGTGATTGAGTCACACCACGAGCTTTACGGTGAAACATCGAGAGCCTGCATACGTCTGAGAAAATTCAAAGGCTTGTATGTATAGCCGATGCCTGAGTAACGGCGATGGACTCGCCATCTGTCACGTTGGCACCTAATATACCTCTGGCGGAAAGTGGGCGTGTGGGTATTACCTATACACCTCTGCCTACCCCTTCGGGGACCCTTGTGGGAAGGCGTGAGGATATATTATTATATTATTATATATACTTTGTATGAGTTTAATGTTTCATTAATCAATTAATTGAATTATTCAAAGGAAAGGTTTAAAGGGCCGTACGGTATAGTTTAATCATGTACTAGCCAAAGGAGCGGAGCAGTAACCATATATATGAATCTAACGAGGGTAACACCGCAGGGTATAGTTAGTCTACCTATATATCGCGTAATAAGAATATAAAAACGAGGAAGAATTGTGATCCTGCTCTTGTTTTTACCAAACATTCTTCATATTAGTGGTCGTAAAACGAGTTCAGGGGAAAATGATCATTTTACAAAAGGTATTGCTTTTTTCTCGCTTCGAATAGGGGTGCTACCTAATATGATTTATTGGAAGACAAAATTAGGTATTGATATTGAAGCACCCAGGATGTGGGTCTATGTAACAGCACTTTGGCGAACCCTAGTACTGACAATATAAAGTGTTTGTTAAAATTGTATATGCGTAGATTTTAAGTGATTTTATTTTATATCCAGGTGTCCTCACGGTGTGACATAGTCGCTATGCGACAAAACTCCTATAATAAATAGAAAAAAAAAAAAAAAGATATTGAAGCAAAGTTGTGTATTGTTCAGTGATGTTTCAAGTGAATATCACGCTAATATAAATAAAGAAAATGTCATGATAATGTTCTGAAGAAATAGAAAATATATGATATAATTTCCATGTATATGTACATAAATATCATGACGCCGAGTGCCTTATGGGGTGGACAGAGGGAAAAGCGCCAGTGTTGTAAAAATAATATAATATATCCTCACGCCTTCCCACAAGGGTCCCCGAAGGGGTAGGCAGAGGTGTATAGGTAATACCCACACACCCACTTTCCGCCAGAGGTATATTAGGTGCCAACGTGACAGATGGCGAGTCCATCGCCGTTACTCAAGCACGACTATACATACGCCTTGAATTTCTTCTCAGACGTATGCAGGTTTCCTCTCGATGTTTTCCTTCACCGTAAAGCTCGTGGTGTGACTAATCACTGTACTTAAGTTCAGAAAAACTCATTGGTACAGTCGGGATTCGAACTTGCGACCTTTGCGTCGCAGGCAACTGCTCGAACCACTCGGCCACCACGGCTCTTAGGCCACTCGAAACCGCTCGAACCACTCGGCCAGTGTTGTATGTGTATCAATATGATAACTTAACGCTACTAAAAACGGAATCCAATTAGTATCTACGAAAGAATATAGGGCGTGTTTGTTATCATATAAAAACACTTCTGTTATATGTCTATGAAAAACGCCTAATTAAATATTACTCACAAATAATATGTACTAACAATATTAGTTAAGATACCAATAATACTTTATTTAATTAGAGCCGTGGTGGGTGAGTGGTTCGAATAGTTGCCTCCAACACAAAGATTACAAGTTTGAATCGCGACTGTAGGTACCTATGACTTTTTCTGAAATTAAGTACAGTGATAAGTCACACCACGAGCTTTGTGGTGAAGTAAAACGTCGCGATGCGACCTGCATACGTTTGAGAAGAAATTCAAAGGCGTATGAAATATGCCTACCGCTTCGGGGATCCTTGTTGGAGGACGTGAAGAAATACTTTATTTTCCTAATTACAGATATCGTCTACGCCAAAAAAATTGCTAATTTGTTGGTACAAGGCGTCGAAATCATCATGACGTATACGAAATCTAATAACCCCCGAGATCCCGAGATAATAGGCTCGGATAGCCGTTGACTCATCTTACTTAATTGTTACGAGCCTGTTTTTGTTCTGATATATTATTTACTCATTACACTAATTATGGAATTAGGTGAAAATGCTTTTGGATATGAATAATAGAATTACCCTTTGTTATCTGGTGCTTCAGAAGGGGAAGATTTTATTACGCTTTCGTAATGACTAATCTGCAAAGTGATCGACACTCTTTTGAGTTCGAGTTCGATTCCTGATCGCAACTAATCGTACTAATATACATGGGAAAGTTTGTGAGGATGTATGGATGTTTGTTTCTCAATCACGCCAGAACGGCTGTACAGAATTGAATATGATTTGGACATATATATAGATTATTAACTAGATCAACATATAGGATAGTAATGTGTAATTCCAGTAATGATAAAATATCTACCAATAAATCTAATTTCACTTTGGTGAAACCGCGGGCCACAGCTGGTATACAAATCAATATTTATCCTATTTCTGAGCGTCACATTTATCTGCTGCTTTTACTGTTACCCTGGTACATCCCGCCGCTCAACTTGGCCTCCCTTGTAATTTCCAGTTGCTTCTTTGCAACGTTAGGGTTGGCCAGTCTTCTTCCCGGCTTTCGAATTTAATATATAATTATAATATATAATTTAATATATATCTATATGGGTATATATTTACACTATATAAATAGGTACATTAGTCCCTGTCATAAAATTTTGGTACTGGCCGGTTTCTATCGAGATTACAGCATATTCAAAAATAGTAAATAGGTTTCTAATCAATTAAGACTTCATGGGTGGCGGTAACGCTGACGCCTTCAGGTAAGCCACATGTTCGTTTGCACCTAGGTGTGATTATATTCTAAATTTATATAATATTTTTCAAATTATAAAAAAACGTAGTAGAACCTAATAAATGAAAAAACAGAATTTAATTAAAAATAACAGCCCCCAGTCGTGACGAGTTTAACCCTGCCATCAATTTTATTTCAAAAAGTTTCTTCTCGCAAATTTATCTGATTGCGAGCCTCCTTTGGTTTACAATACTTTTTAAATACTCTTTGCTCATCTAGAGAAACGAAAGTAAAATTCCACCCAAGTTCCCTTTGAACACAGACAAAAATTCCGATTGCGATTTTGGCTCTTATTACTTTGAAATAAAATACCCCAACTTTGTTTGTAAGTTATTCGGCTGGTGATATACATTGGTTAGGTATAACTGGAGAACTTTTTGCAGTTTGTGATTATTGAAGATTTGGATCTCTTTGGTCTCGGAGGCGTAATTGGGAGTTTTAAATTTTGTTCACGATCGCGATATTTAGACATTTGCATCCTTTTTATTTATTTATTGCGATTAACACAGTTAATACTAAAATGAAAAAGTAAACATATTTGAAATTAGATAAAACGAAGGCTAAAGGCTATATATGAGTGATAAGCTTAATTTCTGGATGGCTTACGTGAAAATCAACATTTTGTGAGCCTACTTTTGTTATGTCCGTCACGTGCAAACTGAATTTCAGCAAAGAGGCTCCCGCTAATCTAGTTTGCTAGTACTCTGTGTAGCACTAATGTCTATTCGCACCGAAAGCTCTTGTGGACTCGCTGGGTTATTGACGCGTGTGCAGTTGTTATACAATGGGGAAATATTATCTTTGAATATTATAAAGAGGCAATTAATTTTCTTCTTTGTTTGCTGTAATTACAATGACAGCACATCGAGATTTATAAAAAAAATGCATCCGGTATCTCGTTTATTGAAGAAAGCTATGGGATACAATAATCATCATCATATCACGTTGGCACCAAAATATATCTACGGCAAAAAGTGATATCATTCTACACTAGTCCTCACACACTAGTGTTGTCCTCTTCAGGATGTCTTGCGGTAATGAGTGGAGGGAAGATATATTTTCATATTAATATATTTTAAGAGTTGAATTGATCACTTAAATTCTTCCCTGCGTAGAATTCCCACTGCAAAAGCCCTACCACAAGTCTTCTCATGTTTAACTAACTGCAATTTACATGTAACGTTCCGATTTTGAACTAGAAATCCCGGTGCGCTCTGCCTTTTCCAAGTTAATCTTTACTTCGTACTATTAAAGGCTTGATATCAACGGTTCCAAAAACTTGTACGCAAAGAATATCAGCACTCAAAAGTGAATAATTGCCAAAGCTAAGAGCGCGTAAGAATTATGATGCCAGCTTAAGCTAAAACGAACTAAGTAAGCCCTTAATTTATTCAGAATTAGGCTCTTTGCATACATTAAGTACAACTTGTTACGTATTAAGCTAGATAGGTAGGTACGTAAGTGACGTAAAACAACGACTACGAAAGTTGATAAGTTATTATGTACAAGCCACAGTACCGGGATTATGCAGTAGAACAACTTCAGAAATACACTAATAATACATGCATACATTCATGGAAAAGAAAGAAAGAAAAATCTTTAATCACGCACAAGTAACAGAGATAATAAATACATTTGACGTTGATAATAATAAAAAAAAAAACAATTTAGAACACAAAATAGGAACAGTTAAAATTTAGGTAACAGATTTATACCTAGTAGTAACCATAACATTTACATTTACATTAACATTAAATCACCATCTTTCATTTTCCTTTTGGGTTAAGCAGAGAGAAGAGTGCTAGTACTCTCAAGACTTGTCGTCTGTCGACATTTTCCAAGCCAATAATAGTGTATTAACGATAAGTTTTATATTTCAACGTCCATCGTGATGGTCCGTCGCTGTTTCCCAAGCATCATACGCCTATGGACATCTTCTCAAACGTATGCAAGCTTCCACTCGACAGTTTTCCTTCAATGTAAAGCTCGTGGTGTTACTTATCAATGTACTTGAGTACCGATACACTCATTGGTTAAACAGGGATTCCAGCTTACAATCTTTGTATTACAATTCTGTTGAACCAGTAGCCCACCAATGCCAATATAAAAATAATCTTAATTCAATTCTTGCCTATTTTTTAGGAATAAGTTGACCTAGTTCCAGACTAAGTAATTGCGATGGGATTGGAATGGGAACCAGACAACGATGTACATAGTCATATATATGTATATATATCTAGTTATATAGAGCTCAGGCTAATGAATCAACAAATATTGCATACCAAAGTGTCCTTGAAGAGGAAAAATGTATAAATGAGCTACTCGTATAACTAGAGAGAAGAGCGGCTAACAGTTTTCACGGAAGTCACGACTTTAAACTCCCTCTTGATGGATAATTTTAGTGATTGTTTTCATCCATACATTTTAAAAGGGAATTAGGGTTTGTCTTTTTAAAAATGAATACAAAATCACGATCGTATTCATAATATTTTCAAAATATTTACCTACTTGTGCTACCGCTGTGTGTCTGTACTGTGGTTGAGTTCTTAAGTAACTTGCCACTTTGCATTGTGGCTACGCAAAAGGACTATAACTTTCCTCAGATATGCTTATCGAGTTCCTTAAGTACTTGACATGTTACTGCCTAGATTCGTGTTAAACCACCTTGCTTAGAAACATTGCATACCTACTTCCGAAATTGGCATCACTCTCATAATGTGGAGTGGACTTCTCGTTTTATGTTGTCCTTTAGTTGCTATACTAGCATGGAACTCTACAAGTAGCAGGTGAATATTCATTCAATTCACATGCTAGATAGATATAATATTCACTCTAACAGATTTTAGAGTAGGTCGATGTGATTTAGAGTGTGAGATGTGTTTTAGAGTGGTCGATGCCTGGGTGTTCAACTTGCAGGCGGCCATGGGCGGCGTTGTGCTTTGTGCAATTTTCGTGGTATCAATAGAATTTTTTATTAAAATGATATAGCCAAATCTCTTCTATGATAGGCAGAAGTAGTCAAGCGTAATTCCTCTCTAGCCTTAAGGACCAGTTTTGGTTAACCGACATTCATCAGACTCTATATATAGTCACAGCAGGTTTCGACTGTTTTGTCATCCCTATACTTCTATGTTTACCATCGAAATATTTTGTAATAATTGAGTATAACGAGTTTAGCTTAGCACTAGCTTTAGACTACCGATCTTTAAATTTTTTCTACTATTAATTTTGATATCTTTAGGTGTATAGACTATAAGCAAAAATACATATAAAAAAAATATAAATAAAAACGTAAAGCATAGATAAACGTAAAGTTATGGGTTGTACCCCATCTATTAATGGTCCAAAGAATAATTACCACATGGCATACAGGTATGGCCACTTGGCAAAAGCTACCTACATTGCACTCAACTCGTACCTCAAACATCCTGAAGCGCAATACACCAACTCATTGATATGCTCGAAACACCGCGATGTTGGATCAAAAATTTCGGAACACAACTTGAAATAAAGTTACCGTGTATCCGCTCTCACTTTTTTTTAATATTGATGAAACAAACTGCCGTAACAGAATATCCTCTTTGAAGCAATTTGTCTACTTTAATTTTATATAAAGCCGTGGTGGCCTGTAGTTCAAGTAGTTGCCTGCGACACAAAGATTGCAAGTTCGAATCTCGACTGTAGCAATAAGTTTTTCCGAACTTAAGTACACTGATTAGTAACACCACGAGCTTTACGGTGACGGAAAACATCGAAAGGAAACCTGCATACGGATGAGAGCCAATTCAAAGGCGTATGGTATAGCCGTGCTTGACTAGCCATCTGTCATGTATGCGTTGGTTTTAATTAATACACATCTGCCTACCCCTTCGGGGACCCTTGGAGATGGCGTGAGGATAATTTCTTATTTATAAAAACAACAACTTGGCGGCACACTTGAACCCAGGTTTTTAACCGCAGAAACAGCTTTTATGTCTGTCAATACAGTTCAACGGCAGTATAAAAACACTTTCAGATACACTATTGGTATAACAGCATCGTGAAACTGCGAAAACAAGATAGATTAATAGTTAATTCAGAGATAGATGGACAACATCTAACTTTACCGTTCATTTTATCTCGCTCCCTTTCCTCCTTTTCATCGGCTATCGATGAACAGTCACTCGGCGACGCGACCCTTGCATAGAAAAATACGCAGATTAGAAACTTTTCATCTTAGGTATTTATGTTACAAGTTTAGCTTACTCCTGTTGGACAATAAGCCGTCAATGATTGCAAACCTTTCTCACTATATAAAATAACTATAAAAGAAAACAAAAAGACTTAATTATTGTAATTATTATTTACTATTTATATATCTTTATTATTATTATATGTCCCAAATCCTTGCCATATTTCCAAGAAAGCTTGCGGTCTTGCCATATTGAATGGCAATGCTGATTTGCTAAACGATTCGCCAGCTCCCTAGTCACGGGAGACCTCAAGAAGTTGATACTGTTGGTGTCCTATAAGTTGAAGATGTTGATACTGTTCGACCTCCATACTGGTTATTAAACCAGTTATATATATATATATATAAAAGTTATTGCCGGTGGTTTCATCCACGTAACAATCGATTTCATTTGTATAATTTTAAATAGATTTATTTTTAGAATAAGCAGATAGTAATCTATCTCTATGCTAAATTCTATTCAATTCCGTTCAGCCGTTGTTGTGTGATTGAGTCACAAACATCCATACATACATACTCACAAACTTTCGCAATTATAATATTTAGAGTAGGATTTAGAATAAATATGACATTAAAACAAATAATAATTAAATTACTGAATTACGGCAATAAGGCTACGAACGCGTTTGAGTAACACGTGACATGAATACCTAAAAAGACCAATGACCTTATTAAGTCAACATAGCCCTTCTGTGTTGCATAATCTATGACTATAATATATTGGCCGGATTATGGCGCGGCAGAGAATCCGTGGCGCCACTCACAGTTCGATATTTGAAATCTCGCATTTTTATTTAACCTCCATTCTTGGAATGGATTGCTTGTCCTATTCTTGGCATTTCGCTTGTTTGTACAAATCTTTTTGCTTGCTTTTTGTTACTTTTATTTGGTATTATTCTGTTTCATTCGGATGCTCAGGTTGTGAAATGAACTCCGCGCACTGGTTGTCCCAGGAGAGTAAAGAGATGTATGTAGGTACCGATACGTATATAGCCTTGCTGCAAGTATTCATAGACGACGGTGATTGCTTAATTGCCACGTTACATAAACGTCATGTCTGAAATACGGCGATAGTATCGCATGATCTATGTATATGTTACATTTTAATGTATTATTCGATTGTATTTCCAAGTGGGTATCATTACTAGTCTATCTACCCTATATTCCTTTGTATATCCTTACTAATATTATAAATGTGAATGTAAGTTTGTTTGTTACGCTTTCACGTAAAAACTACTAAACTGATCATCATGAAACTTTGTACACATGTTCTTGGAGGTATTAGAAGTAACATAGGATATATATATATGTATATATATATACTTTTTATTGAAAGAAAACATCATTGTTACGAAAGATAAAAAAGCCACGCCGACGAAGTCGCGGGCACAGCTAGTAATAAATATTTTACACATATGTGTTATTCTGTTATGCTTTATGCAGATATCTGACCAGGCTCTAAGCAAAATCTTTTTCTGTTGGCGTTCGTGCTATCCAATATGAACCGTATACTTTATTATAATTTGTATAAATAAAATAATATCCTCACGCCTTCCCATAAGGATCCCCAAAGGGGTAGGCACTAGGCAGAGGTGTATAGTTACTACCCATTTTCCGCCAGAGATAATTTAAATGGCAATAATTTGTATGGCAATGATATTAGTTTTAGAAAATGTTTTCCGCAGCTGATGTCATTACTAGGGTAGCGTGAGCGTGACCAGACAGGGAGCTGTCTCGGGGCAAAAGCTTAAGACACACTCTTTTTCCGTCAGCGTTCAGCCTATCATATATAAATAATTAGTGTCGCAATGAGATTAGCTTCAGAAAATTATTCATAGGGTAACGTGAACGGTAACAGAAAAGGAATTTGTCAGGGGCCCAAAGACCTTCAGCTTCAACGATAGAACCACCGATCCCTCGATTATAAATTCTCAATTTAGACGGATAATAAAAAAAATTACCCACTTAAAATTGTTGGATAAAGTGTCAGAATACTTATCAGAATGTAAAGAAGTGTTTCTGATCACGTCAAGCGCTCGTTTATCTGTAAGTCTTCTTAACTTGTAAGTGTTTAATCTTGCTCTGATAGATCAATTAACTTTCACTTGACTGCAGTATACAAACTTTGTACTTGGAGTGGTTGCAGGAAAAATTTTGAGGGGAGCTAAATGCTTGCAGTTGAAACGTTAATGCCGTGTAAATTGGGTAAAGTACATACTATATAAATAACTAGCTGTGCCTCGCGGTTTCACTTGCATACGTTTATATTTTTGTACTTCTTTATATAATAATACCCGTTGTCTACAGGAATGTTACGAAGAAAGGCATGTTACCTTGGTTTGGATACATAGAAAGGATGAGTGAAGGAAGATTGACGAAACAGATATGTAAAAGTGTGTGCAAGAAGAGGCAGAGGAAGGCCACGTTCCAACTACCTGGATCAAATCGATCGGACTCTCAAGGACGGGAACGTTAAGAGTACTCAAAACCGACGAGCATGTATGAAGAGACTGATGAATGTGGACGAAATGAAAGAGGTATGTAAATCTAGAGAGAACTGGCGCTCTATACTCTCTGCCTACCCCGTTAGGGACTTGGCGTGATGATATGTATGTATGTATGTCTACGGGAATGAAGAATTTTCCTGCGGTAAAAAGTAGCCTATATTCATCAGGGATAATTTCGACTTCTAATAGTAAAATATTTTTTCAAATCGGTGCAGTAGTTTCGGAGCCTATTCAACACAAACAAATCTTTCCTCTTTATAATATTAGTATAGATTAAGAAGAGACAGCCGTGGCGGCCGAGTGTTTCGAGTAGTTGCCTGCGACAAAGATCGCAAGTTCGAATCCCGACTGTACCAATGAGTTTTGATACAGTGATTAGTCACACCACGAGCTTTACGATGAAGATCAGACGGATACAGGTTTCTTCTCGATGTTTTCCTTCACCTAAATTCCCTATCAATGATTTAAATATTGTTATTATTTGGATAGCCAATAGGAGGGCTATGAATAACGTGATAAAACACAGAATACACACAGTTACCAATGTATTTCACAAGCAACACAGCCTCGGCTCTTTAAAACAGAAAACTATACAAAATAGTTGTACAAAAACGGCACAATAGCATCAAGCGCACAAAATAAGTTCGGACGCGTAAAAACAAAATGTGGCCTGACAAAAAGCCGTACAGCGGCGAACATGTCCAAAGCAATGTATTCCATTCCACCCCACTAGTTATACTCTGATAAATGATCGTGGTTGATATATACTGCTTGGTGAAAATGCCTCCCTTTTTTGTTTTCGTTGCGCTTGTAAAGATTTTTCGCCGAGATGTCGTAGAAATTATCATTAGAGTTGTGTCTACGATATGTTGTGTTTTGCGCAATATTTTCGCCGAAAATATCTGTATGATGCTAGAGATAAAAAGTTGCTGGTTGCCATATTTGTGAATCTATATCAAAACGTTGTTTTCACTGGTGATATGATGATGTTTGAGTTTTTTTATGACTCTAAGTGTATCTTATGAGTGTCGAGTAGTTTCTCCTACGAAATGGCAGGTAACTAACCCGATGACGGGGTTTTTGAAGTAAACACAGCGATTGAAATCGATAGAAGTTACAAAAGAAATAAAATGTCTAATGATTTTAAAATAAAATGTATTTATACACAAAGGTGGTAATGCAATATGCGTAAGTTACTGATGCTAAGCGATTACCACCACTATCGCCTGCAACACCTTGGGTATCACACACACAGACTTACCATCTCTCATGTTGCCATCGAAATATACGGCGCAAATTGTAATCTTAAACTTCTATCCCATCGGCAACCCTGTGAGAAGGACTTAATACATAATGGAGAAGAAATATCCTCAGGCCTTCCCACAAATGTATAGTAAGTAATACTTACTGAAACCACTAATTCAAACAGAGTTTGTAGCTGTTAGGAATACATTCATGTCTCACACAAATTCGGTTATATATCTATCATATGATGCCATGGACAATTTTATACACATACATACAGTGATACCAAAGAACTATTTGAAGCAGAAAAATACAAATGGTTTTAGTAAAGTTACAATGCACTAGCAAAATTATGCTTATTAAAAATCACGAACTCTTACAGTTAAAGCAAACTCCCAACAATTTCAAATTGCTCGTGTAAGTTGAATTCTTAAAGATGCAAGTTTAACCGACCGAGTACGAAAGTCCGTTCCATCGAAGAAAACTCACGCAACTTCGACACCACTATATATAAACGGATAGCTTCGCAAATTAAATTTCCTCCAGTCTACATCGGAAAAAGCGTAGCTAACTTGAATAATGTAGTAACAAATGTTTGAAGAGTGAATTCGTGATGGAGTTTTCTGTCTTTGGACGTTTGTACGTGCGCGCGGGAAGTGCCTTTGCTTGGAATCATATAAGCTGTCTCTTCAGCGTACGCTTTGTAACACTCAAATTATACACACATACATAACATTGAGTTCCATTAAATGGTAAAGGTAAAGGGAACCAACTCTCTCTAGTTTTAAAGGTACCTCATTCGCACTCGGAAGATTATTTTATTAATCAACTAGTACCCGCGACTTCCTCGGCAAGGACGGCTTTTTTACCTTTCGTAAAATTGATTTCTTTTTCAATAAAAAGTATCCTATGTTACTTCTAATACCTCCAAGAATATGTGTACAAAGTTTAATGATGATCGGTTAAGTAGTTTGTACGTGAAAGCGTAACAAACAAACTTACATTCACATTTATAATATTAGGATAAACATATCGCTCTCAGAGAATGAACATTGCCACGCTAGGCAATGCTATGGCTGCTAGTCATCTTGGCACGTTGCCGCAGTATACCAATTTGGTACAAATATTTTATCTGATAGTTATTCAACTGTTTTTATAAATATTATCGTCGACTATGTACACATTTCCTTGTAAAGCCTTCTCAGTATAGCATCAATTATAACGTCTAATAACACCACATGAAGCAATTACCTGATTCTAAACAAGCGTATAGGTACTGAAGATCCATTTACCTTGAGGGCCCTTCACACGTCCATCCGTTACAAAGGCATTCTTTGTCCTCTGACAAGTATTAATTGAGAAATCGCTCGCCCTTTAATTACAGAGTCGAATGCATGCGTGACATATGATCCGGGAGAATTATGGACGTGCACATTGGTCGTGATGGACGGATTGATGGATGGAAGTCGGTATTATAATCTGTATTGTATGCCTCTGGAAAGTATGGAAAATAATTTGATACCGGGATAAATGCCAGTAATTATTTATTAAAATATATTTAATATTAATAATTTTATAGTGCCGTGGTGCCTGCAACACAAAGATTGCGAGTTTGAATCCCAAAACTGTACCAACGATTTTCTGAACTTGAGTGCCACCGCACTAGTCACCACGAGCTTTAGGGTGAAGGAAAACATCGAGAGGAAATTGCATACGTTTAAGAAAAATTCAAGGGACTGTATAGTTGTGCTTGAGTTACTGTTTAGAGCGTGCTGTCACGTTGGCACCAAGAATATATCTCTGATGGCAAGTGTGGTGTGTGGGGACTACCTAATCACCACTGCCTACCACGGATATGTATGTAATTTTATATTCCAAATTGTATCGTCGGCTTTCCGTTTTTGAAAAACGTTTGCACTTTAAATATTACTTTTTTCACTCATCTATTTATCGGCGGACTTATCTTGCTATAGAAATCTCATGTGCGTCATTACTGAGTACTGCACCTGTTAATTTAACTAAGGTACGGCCAACTAGTTCTTCTCTCAATCTTTGAACATAATATATTGGAAAACTATATGACACTGTCAGAAATACAGATGTCAAATACCCGACCACCACTTATAATTGGATCAATGCTCAAAGATCTTTCCCATCCATTTGCGAAAGCATTTATCATAACGTGTAAGGCGTCGTTTGGAAGGACGATTGTTTAATGGCTCATGCGAGTCTAGCCTTCCGCGCAATTACACTGAAATGCTCTGAGATTCTCTGTATGGATCTATACAGTGTGATGTTGATCATAGATATGATGTCAACATTGATGTACCTATGATTAAGGGAAATTAATATTTTATTTAATTATACTTCATAAAGTTCACTTTCAAATCACGTATCATTAAAGAGAAATATAAAGAGACATACAATATGGAGATTTATATTAGCACTCGAAAAATTTGTAATAATCGAAATAAGTATACCAAAGCAATCAGCGAATTCATAGAAAAAAAACAGTTTCATTCCTCCAACCCTATGTACAAAATGTATGTAATCATATCCTTTGCCTGTTAAATTCGTTCACTTAGGCGGCATTTATCTCACCATCTACATTCATATGCATTAAATAAAAAGCTGTTATTAATATCAAAAACAGACACTCCAATTTTATTTACTTGTATACGTAGCGATATGCAATGCGTACTTATACATAAAGTGTCAATTAAATAAAAACAAAAATGTTATTTTTAAATATTTTAGGTACCAGGGAAACATAAGATTGTAGAGTATCTATCACACATATAAACCTCTCAGCCACGTAGAACGCTCTGAAAGGGCCACACAATCGATTTAGCCTTTGTCGTCGGCGAAACGTGTTCTAGTGGCCACTTTTTGGATTCTATACACTATGTGGATGACAGTTGTGTTGTTAACATCAAGGTTAGTTGACTCAGATGACGTTAAAGGGTTGAAAGTGGCATTATATTGTTGGTGAGTTCATATTGATGTGAATTGAACTATATAATGTCTGGATGGGAATCGTTTTACGGAGGTGAGAATACATAAAACCCTGCTTTAAATTTAACGTTTGCATTTACTTTGCTTTTGATATTTGTACAACCCAGGCTAGTAATAGTCTTTTCAACACTATATTTGTTACTAACGTACTCTATAAATGGGGAATGTTCCAGGCAGCTTATTTTTGTTTACGCATGATTTTAGACAAGTCAAACAAAATTCTATCAAGCAATCAATGGATTTCACCAAGTGAGCTACAAATTATACCAGTGCATCAGACAAGCGCTCCGAGCTTGCGGTCGTATACAATTGAATAGCATGCGACGGTGGTAAGGATCGGTCAATACGATTGAGCTTTGGGACAGAACCCGCAATCTAACCGCAAATGGTAAACATTCGATACACTGGTGACACGGAGTTAACGGAAAGCTATTATTATTGATGCGATATCGGGGTTATGTTGGTGAGCCATTACATAATGAATATCGATGTTAGAGTTGCATAATATGTTTACTTGGTTATTAAATTTAGCTTTACTTCTAGTAGTTTTATTAAAGAAATCACATGATATTTAAATGCTATGCCTGCACAAGTACTACTCGAATCACTCGGCAACCATGTAGTATAAAAAAAAAACTTTCATACTTTTTTTAAAAGTGTATCATAGTTTATTTACTAGTGAAATACTTTTTCTCGTTGGTATTTTTCACAATGAAAATGTCATAGACAGAAAATGGGTCACGTATATGATATAAATAAAACCTCTTGAAGGTACATTTTTAAGGTAGACGTTTGGGCCACGTCTAAAGTTTATGGTGTAATATCATTTCTCATGATTGCGAGCAGAATTGGCTTTTTGGGAATGGTTAGTTTCTCTCCCTAGCGTTTTTCCGCGCTAGCCCATTAAACGCTGGCAAGTTATTTCATAGAAATAATTCAGGGCTCGTGTAGCTTGTTGGGAATTGAGACCCTTTTCGGGGACCCAAAACCTTCTAGGTTATGGATGGTTGTCGATAACGTTAAATCGTTTTAGATTGCCTAGTCAGTTACGAGCCCTAGGAAACTATTTGTACTTTCGATTATAACTAACGTAAAGCGAACCTAAAAAAATCTACGGTATCTTTAATTTATCACTTACGAAATGAGAGTGTGTTTTATCGTGTTTGTTTATTACTTCAGGGATTCACGAGGGGATTCGTGACATGTTAGTGTTGTTCTTTAGAGTGATAATATCAAATAATACGTAAATAATCCAATAGATACTCTATTGGACTCATATTATTTCTCTCTCTTTCTTCATGTAATATAATCTTTATTTCCATAAATAGGGTTCTATATAATAATACATAATAGGGTACTTCTAATGGGATGGGTACTTACTTCCCAACAACCTAGAAGAAATCCTTCGAACACTTAAAGAAGCAAATGTGAGGTGCATTCGACAGTGACGAACATTCATGAAGAAGCAAAAGAAGGAGCAAAAGAGAGAGAACTGGCGCTTATTGAATGTATTATTCCTTCTTTATACCACATGGGTGGCAAACAAGCATGCGGTCCGCCTGATGGTAAGTGGTTACCGCAGCCTATGGACGCATGCAACGCCAGGGGTATCACTCGCGCGTTGCCGACACTGCAGGAATCTTTTCTCACCCTTCTTGAAGAACTCAATGCTGTACTCTGCAGGAAAACCCTCAACGGCGAGCTCATTCCACAGCCTGAGCGTTCGCGGAAGGAAACTCCTTTACTTTAATTACACATAAGTTCAATTTGCTACAACTGTAGCTTTGATTGAGGCCGAACTTGCAATTTCTCCATTTTTATAAAGAATTACGCAACTTGTGACTTCAACCTTCAAAAATTTGGGTTTAAGATAACATTCAGATGTTAATATACTTTATATACTTATATCTTTGTTTTCAATTATAAAAATACAGTTTCATAATTCGTCCAAAATATTTATCAATATTTACAGTAAGCTAATTGCGCGAAAGCGATCCCAAGTGGTTTTATCATCAACTCCAATGATAATGATAAGTTATAGTAAAATTAAAAAAGAACCTGAAATATAATCAAATGGAGGATAATATAAGTAGGAATACCAAAATGTTCTGCAACGAGTTAACACCAGGATAATATATGAAAAACTCTTTAGTAAAAATAACATTCGGCTAATGTCTTTGGTATTCAGAATGAGTGCGTAGACTTAAAACCTAAAACGATTCAATACATATAATTCCTTCCAGAAATAAGAGAACAAAACGCTTTAATACATGAATTTATTTCGGCGAAATTGGGGTTGGTTAGCACACCACGTGTCTTGCTTCTAAATAAGATTAGGGGACAAATCTTTTAACAAGATTACGGCCCTTTCGAATGACCCTACTTGAATACAGTCCGGGGCTAATATTACTGCGGAGATTTTAATTAAAGATCTCCTTATTTCTACTTATTTTTATGCCAATAAGTACTTTGATAGTTGTCATTGGACCGAGAACCGATTTTATTTGTAATATTATTGGTTGGAGTAGTCTTAAAGATACATAAATAGTCCCAAATTAAGCAAAGCTGTTATGGTAACTAGACAACGACATATTTACTCATATAAATAGATATACACAGAAATACATATTACATCCAAGGCTAATATACAAATACTCGTGTTCATCACAAAAATATCTGCCCTCAGCGGGATTCAAAGCGGTGGCCTCAGGATGGCCGTCTGGTAAAAAAAGGCGTAACATTAGCTTGGACACCATAAGACACCATAAGACCATATTTTAACTACCTAGATCAAATCGATCAGACACTTTAGGAAAGGAGAGACCTGAGGACTAGACACCGGTGAGTATGTATGATGAGACTGATGAATGTAGATGAAGCGAAAACGACGCGCAACGTCAGTAAATACCTATCAAACTAAGTACTTAATAATATGTCTAAATGATCAATGACCGACGAGCATGTATGAAGAGACTGTTGAATGTGGACGAAGCGAAAGAGGTATGTAAGTCTAGACTTACATACCTCTTTCGCTTCGTCCACATTCAACAGTCTCTTCATACATGCTCACGCAGAGTGTAAAGAACGCCACTTCTATCTAGATAGAAGTGGCGTTCTTTACACTCTGCCTACCCCGTTATGGACTCGGCATGTATATGATGATATGTATGTATGTATACAATGATCAATGTTGCATTTTATTTACAGTAACAACAATTAATAATATTTACTAAGAACAGTTGAAACTAGCTACTTACAGATAAAATATTTGTCCCAAATCGGTATCCCGAGGCAACGTGCCAAGAAGACTAGCAGCATTGCCACGCTGGATAGCAATGCTGATTCTCTGAGCGAGATATGTTCCAGCCCGCCTGTCACGAGAGGTCTCGACTAGACGGCGCGAGACCTCTTTAAAAAGATGGTGAGCCTCAGGACACCAAGGCCCCAGAGTTTCAACCGCAAATGCAGCAAATATGTAACCTGACCATGTTGCATTATGTTCTCAGCTATACACATATATAAGTAGGGATCTAACACTAACCGATTTTTTTTTATAGGGTTGTCATATCAGAATTTACTTGACGCCTTTATTTTGTAAATTTTTACCAAACTTTTCAATCAATCTTAAAATGAAACTTTTTCAAAGAAAACTTAGTTTTGGTCTAAAAAGTGATGACGAATAATGGGCTCGTGCTATCAATCTTGCCATTGATGTGAAAATCTTCGGAAAAATAATATAAAACGCGGCATTTATCAACTTTGGTATCATCGCGGCTCAGTGCCATTATATTCCTACAAGGATCAAGGAGTCTTCGCCTATTATTTTAGAAGTGAACCAAGCCAAGTAACGGATTCCTTATTTATGTTTATCTTTTGAAAGTACTAAGGTTCATGATCCTTCTCATAGGGGTGGGAAAATTTATGGTAACTATATGATGATATGAATGATAACGCAGTACTTTACTCACTACTTTACTTTATCTCAGTTGAATAATATATCCTCACGCCTTCCCACAAGGGTCCCCGAAGAGGTAGGCAGAGGTGTACAGGTAGTACCCACACACCCACTTTCCATCGCAGTAACACAAGCATGACTACACTGTCGTACGACTATGACTGTTTCTTTACTGAGCATTAAAATAGTCATTTACAGAATAGTAGCTTTTAGACTGTTTAAGCCACGGAACCATACCGTTATATATCTCTGCCTACCATGCACGACCATCTGGTCAAGTGGTTCGAGTTCCTGACTGCGAAACTTGAGGTCGCGGGTTCGAGTCCCGCTGAGGGCAGATATTTGTGTGATGAACACGAATATTTGATACCTTAGTCTTGGATGGCCTATGTATTTATGTATATATCTATCTATATAAGTAAATATATCGTTGTCAAGTTACCATAACACAAGCTTTGCTTAATTTGGGACTAGGTCAATTTGTGTGAAATTGTCACAGGTATTTATTATTATTATCATTTATGCGGAAGTAGCAGACGGGCATTAGGGTAAATAATATTTTTGCTTGACAGCCTTTAACATAAGAATTATTACGTAACAAAACATACATTATTCGTTGATTAGCGAGCGTGGAACTTGCGAGTAAGCGCAAGTTGGTACCTTCCGATCTTACTATTTTATCGTAAAATCTGACATATATATGTAGTCAGCTACAAAAAAATTAAGTACTTCAAATGTATAAGAAAATTTTCTAAGTGTTATCCATTTAATATGTATATTTTATTTCAGGTAAGTCTCATCCTGTCGATGACGCAACCAAGGAGGACCCATGTCTTACTGGTAGGCCATATAACCTTACATAACTGTATAATTAGTCATACTTTTCTCCCACGAGACAGGCGAAGCCTAGGTGACCTAGGAAACCTAATTATATATAAACAAAAAAATAGCATTAGACTACAGTTTTTTTGGAGTTTTAATTATTATGTATCTTTTTAACTATCAGGCCTCTAACTAACTAAAGGACCCGATTCTTAATATAGGCGTGTGAAAATAGTATGTGAAAATAGTATGATCACGCCGAGTCCCTAACGGGGTAGGCAGAGAGTATAGAGCGCCAGTTCTCTCTAGACTTATATACCTCTTTCGCTTCGTCCACATTCATCTGTCTCTTCATACATCGGTTTCGAATACTTTCTACATTTATATTCTTATTATTCTTTCACAGAGTAATGAAACAGGACAGAACGGTGTAGTTTGGAATTCGTCTTAGTAGTAACAGACAGTGTTTTCCGTCACTATGACGTTTGGAGTGTGATCGTTGTTCAAAATATAAAATTTGCCGAAAATCGATCGCACCTAACTGGTCCAATTGTGGATCCAAACCATTCTAGAACCCACCTGCAGACACACAGAAAATTTCAATAAAATCGGTCCAACCGTTTACGATTCTATAAAGGACGTACATACAAATATATGTATTTTATACTTTTGCATTTTTTAGAAAAAATAATTAGATTAAAGAGCCGTGGTGGCCGAGTGGTTCGAGCAGTTGCCTGCGACACAAAGGTCGCAAGTTCGAATCCCGACTGTACCAATGTGTTTTTCTGAACTTAAGTACAATGATTAGTCACACCACGAGCTTTACGGTGGAGGAAAACATCGAGAGGAAACCTGCATACGTCCGAGAAGAAATTCAAAGGCGTATGTATAGTCGTGCTTGAGTAACGGCGATGGACTCGCCATCTGTCACTTTGGCACCTAATATACCTCTGGCGGAAAGTGGGTGTGTGGGTATTACCTATACACCTCTACCTACCCCTTGGGGACCCTTGTGGGAAGGCGTGAGGATATATTATATTATTATTATATAAAAAATAATTAAGTACAAGGTAATTTATGTCACCTACCTTGTTACTTATGCAAATGTAAAGAACTTCCTTCTACTAACAAAGCTTACACTCTCCAAGAAAGGACACATTTAATGGGCACACACAATTTCAAACTGTATTTGTACTGGCTTAAGGATTAAACCATGTTCTTGGCTTAGACAAGCGGGCCCATGGCTGGGATTCGTCTTACAAGTTACAAGCTAATTACGAAGCTTTCCGGCGAGCTCTTAATAAGTAATACTACGCTCTATGACGCCCACGGTTAAGGATGCTTTCACACCGAACTATATTTTAAACTCGGGTCATATTAATAAACTGCTAAATGCATCATACATATAAGTGATGATATATTTAATAAACATGGTCTCAGAGAAAATAACAGTTTAATATATAGAAAAAAGAAGAACTTCTCTTAGTCGTTGTCGGGTATTTTCAATATATCCTGTGACGATGAAATGAAACAAATAACTATAAAACTAGCAAAATATTACCTTTGAAACATGAATTTATGGGTATTTTTCAAAAACTGTGAATGACAAGAAAAAGCGAATACTATAACTTCATTTCAACAGCAGATTTTAATGCAAAATAAGGCTGTTTGTAAATGAAAATCATTTTACTTAAAAAAATAAAAATACCTTGGGAAAATCCACAGAAATTGACATAGCCCCAAATTAAGCCAAGCTTGTCTTATGGTAACTAAGTAACGATATGTTTACTTACAATTACCAATACAATTCTAATCGGTGTAACATCAGCCGACGTGTAATATGTATCAGGTCCTAACAACGAGCTTTTAATAAAACATTGAAGCTTGCAATGGCTATCCCATGAAATTTATATTAACACCAGCTTGTCCCAAAATGGCTACGCAACATTTTTTCAGCTTTTAGTATGCCTTTGGCAGACAAACGGAATGTTTACTAAGTGAAATTAAATTGCGACCATCGCTGGAATACGCTATAATTAAAATGAAATTGAAAAATGGAGGTTAAAACCGGTGTGCTAAAATAACCTCAAATATTATATTAAATACAAGTAGAATAAATAGCATCCGCAAGAAATTTGTTACCCTATAGTAGTGCAACGCTGCCGTGATAGCCGCGTGGTTCGAGTTGCCGGCTGGTACGCAATGGTTGCATGTTCGAAACCCCAATGAGTTTTTTCGAACTCAAGAACAGTTTTAATCACACTAAGTGCTTTACGAAGAAGGAGAACATCACGATGTTTTCGTTGTATATGAATGCCAAAGTAATTATGTATAGTCATGCTTGGGAACGGCGACTGATTCGGGACATGTCACCGTAGGACCTACTTACAACTTCAGCTAAAATAGTGAATTTCCCCATCGGGGACTTTGCTTACATACTATGTACTAGAAACATTAATATCAAGATATCAAGATTGGGAAAACGACAGCAATGTATATAATATGACAAATATACACAAACAAACTCTGTCACTTTATAATATCAAAATTTTATAGATTAATTAAAGTATTATAGCTTTTAAAAACATAACGTTAAGGCTTAAAATACCCCAAAAATGTTGACCTTATAACAACATTGTAATAAATAGTTAACACTGAAACGGCTCGTAAACTTCTCAAAGACGCGATTATGATACTAAATTATAACTACTTGCTTACTCACGATGCGTACGGAACTTCGCTACCCCGGGAACAAATCCAATCATAGCTACAAATACAATGGCACGGAACAATACAACCGGGCTGTATAAAACGTTGGCCTCGTATCATTTAGCCGAGTTGGCCAAGTGCTTGGGCCAACTTTCCAACTTTTTTCTGTGAACTTATATTTTGTGCGCGCCGTCATTATAGGCGATCGTGACTTGTTGATTAATTTCCTCTGCGTTGATAGAAGCCTATTGTTTTTCGTCTTTTTACGTTATTTGATAAATGAACAGGGATCTATCTGTTACGAGACCGACTACGTCTGGGAGACGCGAGATTAATATATTCCCACTTTATTAATATTTTATGGTGGGATTTTTCCCGCTTTTCCTTAAGTCTGCGCTTTATATTCATTTGTGGGCGCTGATAAAGCGAAACTTCGTTTGCTTCAAGCGGCTTGCTATAAACATTTGTTCTATTGAGATACTTTTATAGATGTACTTATATGCTGTATACAATATAACTTCATTTTACACTCAGATCGACAACATGCAACATTTTATTGTTGGCAGAGATTAAACCCAAAACTATAAGCAGATAAAAGTGAAATAGTATTTTATATGCAGATTATTTTTATAACATACGTTTAATTTAAAAAAAATATACAAATTATTGAAAAACTATATGAATATTATATACTTTATAAATAAAAAGTGAATCTTATTACAAAGTGTTTGCATACAAGTTAAACAATAAATATATATCTTCAAGTCCTCCCACAAGGGGTAGGCAGAGGGACCTACACACCCACGTTTCCCCAGAGATATGCTTAAGGTCTCAACGCGATTAGTAGTGATAAGGCTAGTCGTTTTTCTTCTCTAACATCTGCAGGTTTCCTCTCGATGTTTTCCTTCACCGTAAAGCTCGCGGTGTGACTAATCACTATACTCAAGATCAAAAAAACTCATTGTCACATTCAGGATTCGAACTTGCAATCTTACCAAGGCTAATTCATAAATAACAAAGAAATAACCAACATCTACAAACCTAAATTACTTAGTAAATATTAAACAATCATCATCATTACGCCGAGTCCCTAACGGGGTAGGCAGAGAGTATAGATTCTCCGCCAGTTCTCTCTAGACTTGCATACCTCTTTCGCTTCGTCCACAATCATCAGTCTCTTCATACATGCTCGTCGGTTTTAAGTACTCTTGACGTTCCCGTCCTTAAGCGTCCTATCTATTTGATCCTCTATTTATATTATATATATATTATATATTTTACAACCTGTACACAAACCGGTACATATAAATACCTATTGCCCCCGAATCTATTTCCAAATAGAAGAACAAAACCACTCTCATCCCGAAACCCATCTCAAAGCAATCTATGTCTAAGCTGTACCTTGATGCTTTAAAAAGTTGTTTTCACTGTTTTCTAATACAAAAGCGGATCCATGCACCTCCTATTGCTCCCGTGGGAATGCATTTGTATTCAAATATTCATGCCTTCGGGATACCTCGCAGTTACTGTCTACATTGAATCCTATTCTCTCTACGATAGTGACGGATTTAGAGTAACACAATTTTTGCAAATGAGTATATTCTTCATGTTTATAATTTATATTATAAAGAGAACCGTGGGGGCTGAGTGGTTCGTTACCTGCTACTCTTAGGTAACCAGTTCCAATTCAGACTGTACCAATGGCTTTTCTGAACTTACACTGATCGGCCTCACCGAGAGTTTTACGCTGAAAGAAAATATCGATAGGAAACCTACGTCTTCTAAGAAATTCAAAGACGTATGTATCAAGGGACAGCGATAAATCGCCATCTGCCACGTTTGCACCTAAATATATTTTAGACGGAATGACGGTGTTGTATTACACCTCTGCCTACCTCATTGGGGATCGTTTCGGAAAGGCGTGAAGATTGTTCATTACATTGACAATTGTGTAACATTTTTTATATTTTTTCTAGCAAAGTAATCAATTGCCCAAATTACTCGGTCGTTCCAAAATTTGTACTACGTTCATCTCGAGTGTTATCGGTCAGCGCCTGACAAACCCCGCTACGGGCAGTCATACGTTACTCCGTGTGGCGGTTTTATAGCTACCTGTACGAATGTCATATACTACGAATTTGTTAGATATTTATAGAAGGTTGCTTAGCTCCCAAGCTGTACGTAAATCCAAAGTATATTTTTGAATTTGAACACGTTAAGGCGCTAGTGGAACGTGTTCTTTTCCGTGTGTCCGTCTGATGAAAGCAACCGTCAAAGATCGTAAAGTTAGGCAAGATAACTTAAATTTTTTTTTTATAAGCTAATGCGTTTATTGATGTATAGCTATAACATACTACTTACTACTAAAAAGAAAAAAATAATAATATAATAACAAAAAAACTTACTATTGATCTGTCGTCGCAATATTAAAAATGCTATTTACGATAGGTAACAATATAAATTTACGAGTCACATATGCAAATATGATTAATTGAATGATTTACAACATGCTAATTACACACGCGAACTTTGACCTTCCTTACAGTATTTATTATTTGCTGCAGGCCTCTCTCCTGTATTTCCACTCCCCGCGATCGAGTGCTACTTTCGACCAATTGGTCAGTTGCATGTCCATTTCGTCCCCCTATCTACTTCTTGGCCTTCCACGTCTGCGTGTCACGTTCTATGGGTTCCTTGAGACCTAGGTTGTTGAGAGTATTATTACTTAGTACTTTAATTTAAAATATAGGAATATGGTACCTACTATGTTAGTTTCAATGCGACGTCCTTCCACAATCAAAGCGAACAATTGGTTTTGTGGGCAAGCGGCGTGATAAATATTAACAACAAAATTAATCTGTTTTTTAGTACATACATACATATCATCACGCCAAGTCCCTAGCGGGGTAGGCAGAGAGTATAGAGCGCCAGTTCTCTCTTGACTTACATACCTCTTTCGCTTCGTCCACATTCATCAGCCTCTTCATACATGCTCGTCGGTTTCGAGTACTCTTTTCGTTCCCGTCCTTGAGCGTCCGATCTATTTGATCCAGGTAGTTGGAACGTGGCCTTCCTCTTCTTGCACACACTTAAGTTTTTTAGTGCTGTTTCATTTCTGCCTACCCCTTAATATACTTGCCAAAGTCTCCCAGACTATCACATATTACGCCCATAGTTCAAGTTTAATAAGTTATACGCGCACATAAGTACTTTATTGCCAAAAATAAAAACAAAAAACTTTGCCAGTATTTCACCAAAACCACTGAACTTACTACGACATTCGTCATTCGATTTTCTGTCTCGTTTATTTGTTACACAAACTTGGTAAAGTAGCTCGTAGCGCCATAGCTCGTAGCGGCGTAGCGCGTAGGCGGGCTACGAACTGTGACGTCACGGGTAACCTTCACCAGGTGCTACGGGAGTGTCTCATATTAAATTCATAGCCTCTGCTATAATATCCCGAGGTTTCTTTAATAATGTGACGAAATGTGTACAAACAAGGTATGTTGTGGATTTTGTTTAGTACTCTTTGTTGAGGTATGATATTTTAACGCTCAGTTGCAAGACTCATTAACGTATAATACCCGTATTTATCACTCAATTAAACTCTCAAGTACGTGAATATAACGGACTGACAAATTTAATGACTGAATCTAGATGTAGCGAAATAAATCTGTAACTCTAGAGATAACTGGCGCTCTACTCTCTTTGTCTGAGGATCTCGGCGTGATGATATGTATGTAAGTAAATAAAATTATTAAACTAAAATGCGTCCTTCCTTTGACTCCTGAAAACCTAGCAAGCATCGTTGTGGCCTGTCAGGCAGTGGAGCAAGTGCATTTGCAAAGGCGGCGATAATTCGTGCATAAATACTCACAAACACAAAATAATTAAAAAAAGTTTTTTTCTTTTTGTGATTGTAAGAATTTAAAAAAAGACTTTTATAGATAGTGGGTTCCCCGCTAATCTCGTAATTAATATTACTTTACGTGGTACGTAAATTAATGTTTGGAAAAATATCATAAAACCTATTTAGCGCGTAATAGAGCCTTAAGCTATATATGTACACGTCAACGTATGCAGTAGGTACAAAATGCACAACATAGTCCAATGTCAAAACAATCTGCGCATAAATCTTATGATTTGTGAGTATCCCTGTCATAAAACAGCGAGAACTTTTCTAGTTTATTGAGCTCCAAAGTTCCTTCTATCACACACGTGCACTTGTTTGTGTTCTAATCTAAACTATTATTCCAATTTTGAATGTTTGAAATTGGAATTGTAAGAAATTTGCAACTGAAATAAATTACATACATACAAGTCCCTCACGGGGTAGGTTAGGGACTCGGCGTTTATATATGTATGTAATCTATTCAGTGGTAAATTTCTCCAGAGTGTATAGAGCGCCAGTTCTCTCTAGACTTACATGACTCTTTTGCTTCGTCCACATTCATCAGTCTCTTCATACATGTCCGTCGTTTTCGAGTACTCTTGACGTTCCCGGTTTTGAAATATATTAAATTCTGGAAAATACTAAGATATACCATAGTTTGGAATAAAATAAAGGATGTTTAATTTAATAAAACACGAGTACTAAGGGCTCAAGTATTTACAGAATTAATCAACTTTAGGTTGATGCCGCGGGGCGCAGTAAGTATTTTATACCTCAAATCATAATGATACATTTGCAAAATGAAACGTTTTCCAAGAAACATGGGTCTCTTATGTAAAAACACTTAAAGTATGAAAAGTACATTAACGTAATTAAAAGCCAAAAGCATAATAAACCTTGGAGATATGATGAAATAAAGAACACTTTCCCAAATTACGTATTTAATGCAAAATACGAGCGCCAATTTTTACGACTTTCCCAACGCAAGCCCGTAAATAATCTACTGTCATGTCCTACAAAAGTCAATTTGTATGTAGACAAAAAATGTTACGTGAAAAAGCCTCCTCCTACATTACATCTTGGCAGACACTGAGTAAATTTATTTAGGTGTCATATACTTACGACCTCCCGAGGGTGTATCAGTTATAAGTATCGTTCGTGCTGACAAGTACCGAGGCGGATACGTTTTATTTATCGAATTGTTGTTTTTTTACCTTATGTTGAAAGTGATAGGATTCTTATTACCACAATTATATTGCTGGCAAAAGTAGTAGTAAATATATATAAATATCATCTTGCTAAGTCAGACAGACAGCACCAGTTTCCTCTTGCCTACCTTAGCTTGATTCACATTCATCATCAGTCTTCACACATGCTCGCACGTTTCAAGTATTCCTTAGGCTCCCATTTTTGAGGGGCCGATTTGATAGGTAGTAGAAATATAGTCTTCTTATGCCTCTTCTTACAGACGATTTCGCATAATTAAGAGAAAATTAAAATTAGCTATGTCCGGCGTCTATTTTTTCTATTGCAAGGAACAGCAAAGAAAGCTGTGTTGAGATTTTAACTCGTCGCTGCGTGTATCCATGTTATTTTGCACAGAATTTTCCGAGAAAATAATAATAACAATAATAAACAAATAACAAAAAGTATATCTTAACAATATATCTGTATATTTTCCTTGAGTTCAGTTATTGATAACTGAACTCAAGGAAAATCGGTCAAGAGAATAATTTTTGAAACAACGCCAACTTTGGGGACCAGTTAAATTCGATGCCAATGGTTTGTATTTATTGTGACAAATTGAAAATTAGTTACTTCAGTTGGAAACTGGTTCTCGAACCCAAAGAGATTTTTTACTAACAATAAAGTATAGGAATAGTGGAACAGGAGTAGTAGGAAGGCGAAGTCATCTATCATACGTATGGGGTACTCAAAGACATTGCGCTGGATTTAAGAAAATGGAAGAAAGTGCATGAGAGACG
The DNA here is from genome assembly GCA_016069955.1 of Drepana arcuata. Lineage (NCBI taxonomy): Eukaryota > Metazoa > Arthropoda > Insecta > Lepidoptera > Drepanidae > Drepana > Drepana arcuata. Next base: position 44,628 of record JACCPG010005373.1, read on the forward strand.
TTGACAAGCCTTTAAGTGTATGATTTTAATCATCGATATTTGCAATGACGGCGGTGTGACTCCTACTTTTTGAGGGACTTGAGAGAATTCGAGAATAAAGCTTCCTGTAAATACAGGGTTGCATCTTCAAGCCCAGCCATACTTCTGAGTTATTATTTCTTATCTACCTTTTTCAGTGATTAATCCCATAACGAGATTTTAAATACATTTGGTGAGTAATCAAAATTGTATGAAAAGCATTTCCTTAGAGATGAGCGATGCATATTAACGCACCTAAAGGTATCTCTCGCGTAATGATTAAATTAAAACTTTTGGGACGTTTGTGATTAATTTTATTAAACTATTCGTATGCTACGTAGGTTAAAAATATCGTATATTTATATCCTCTTATACATACATACACATCACCACGTCGAGTCCTTAACGGGGTAGGCAGAGAGCATAGAGAGCAAGTTCTGTGACTTACATACCTTTTTCGCTTCGTCCACATTCATCACGTTCTTCATACATGCTCGTCGGTTTCGAGTAGTCTTGACATTCCCATCCTTGAGAGTTATATTATATGTTCATACATTCTCACAATTTTTATCGAGGTATTCGAAACATTGTTTCCTCTGCTTCTTCTTCCACTAACTTTCGCATTGTATACCTCTTTCGTAAATGTTCGTTACTCCACATTACTCTATGTCCAAACGAACGTAACATTCCTTTCTTTATCTTTACAAATCTTTATATTAACCTCCTGGCAAATAGCACCGAACTAGGTCGGAGTCCGAAAACAAAGTAAATTTTACGTGACCCTCCCTTATATCCACACAAGTCAATAAATCTGAGTTAAGTTTTACATTGACGTTTTTATACGTCTGCAGGACTAAGACCTAATGACAGTA
>JACCPG010005374.1:0-11134 GCA_016069955.1 Drepana arcuata
AGTTGAAACAAATTAAACCGCGCGTGTGAATTCCTTACCCAAAGTCACCTGGGACATGAATTAAGAGGAATTCGTTTTAAGTAAAAAGAATTGTTGTGAAATTGTATCAAAGCTGTAGCTTTGTAAGATAAACAAATAATATTATATTATGTAACCAAATAATATTACATTAAGTCTAAGTTTAAGTCTCTACATATCTCTTTTAAGTAAAGCGATATGTAGAGGTATATTTAGTAGATTTAGAAATACAAAATAGATATTCAACGCAAAACTCTCTGGAAGAAGAGACCGATGAAGACCACGTCCCAACCAACTAAATCAAGTCGATAAAATGATAAAAAAGACACCTTTAAAGCTCTAATAACCAACGAGTATGTTTGAATATACTGATAGATATGGGTCAAACGAGGACTGGCGTTCTACTCCCTCTGCCTACCCTACTAGGGATTCGACCATGTGTATATGTACTCGTAGAACGCTGAAGATGAAATTCCATTTTACACGTACTATAATAATATATATCCAGGGTAGGCAGAGGTGTATAGGTAATACCCACACACCCACTTTCCGCCAGAGGTATATTAGGTGCCAGATGGCGAGTCCATCGCCGTTACTCCAGCACGACTATACATACGCCTTTGAATTTCTTCTCAGACGTATGCAGGTTTCCTCTCGATGTTTTCTTTCACCGTAAAGCTCGTGGTGTGACTAATCAGTGTACTTAAGTTCTGAAAAACTCGGCCACCACGGCGTACTAACTCTTATTAACACGTACTTACTCTTATTTAATTGGGAAACGTAGTGACTGACTAAACTTCATTAGTTTGTTAGCAGAATTGGCACAGTAGCCACTAAATTCACTTTATTTCAGTTGAGTCGATAAGGTGTGCATTTATAATATCTGAGCGCCAACGTTCTTGTTAAAATATTCGGGAACTAAAACGAAGCCGTCGGTAGGTATAGGAGACAGCTGACGTATTGTGTAGCCAACAATACGTAAGTTTAGTTTGTCGAACCTTTTGTATCCAATAACCTATATTTTTTCTGAGAGTAACTTAATTACCTACGTATTTATTTACATATATAATCATATTAGATGTTTTAGAAACGAAAGAAATATCTGTTTCGTCAACCTACGCGTACAATGCGAAAGTTTGTGGAAGAAGACGCAGAGGAAGAAGATGTTCCAATTTCTTCTCAAGCGTACCTTTGTAGGTTTCCTCTCGATGTTTTCCTTCACTCGTGGAGTTCAGAAAAATCATTTGTAGAAAAAAATCCCTCATAAGTTGGTTTGGAGAAAGTTTTCCGGAAATATGGAAAGATCCATTCAGTTTCCATTATTTAAAATTGCACCCTAATTCACTTCACCAAGTTACTCGGTGAATCTCTTTATTGGAGTTTTTAGATATTATTGAAATTCTCATACTTCGTCTTTCTTTTGTTTCTATAAAAATGCGAACGTAAACATGGTTTGCAACATTGATGTAAAAAAGAATAGATACGTCTTACCGCGCTCGGCTTGGCTAACTCAACACAAGCCAGTTGGCTTGAGTCAACTTAGTCGCAGCTTAACTGGCAACGTCGTAGCACTTATTCAGCATTTAGGAAAAATGCCTTCTTAGGTGCTTAGAAACTGCAGAACATATACTGGACGAGTGTAAAAAAACAAGAAGGATGTGTCTTTTCATTTGTAAGTAATGTAAATTTGTTTTGTCTATCAAAAATACGAAAATATATCATTAAATTTTAATCTGAATAACTCCTGCGAAGATGCCACTGCGTCACTCGCGCGAACGAGACAAGTAGCGCGTTACGTTTAAGAGCGAAAGAGAGAACGATTAGAGCTCGACATATTGGCACGTGGCTGTGCTGCTATCCCTTTCTGACAACTAGGATTCATATACTTCGTGTTCTTTTAATCTCATCAGTGTGCTTAATGCCGTTGTGTGAGTTGTGTATTGTAGCTATATGTAGGTATAGCATAAAATTTGCCATGTTTATACTTCATATTCAAGGAGTATAACGTCTCTATAGATAAAACCTCATTGGTTTGCAAATAATAAAGCCCACCTTGAAACTGTTTTATACCGAAAAATAAAATAAGATTTCCGGATAATTTAATAATAGTCTTATCGTGAATAACTTTTGACACTTTGAAGGAATAAGAACCCTGACAATAAAGGGACGTTTATTGTTTTAATACTGTTATAAGTAACGTTTCTTGTGATAGGTATTAATATTAATTAATCTTGCGCGTTTTGTTCGACCGGATTAAGTTTTAAAGACATTTAATATATAAAATAAAACAATAGTGATCATAATAAACTTTTATATCGATATCAAACAAAGCAATTACTACTAATAAAGCAAAGACACGAAAGATTGACCAAACGGATTGTATAGTCATAAGAAAGAACCAACAACTAAGATTAACGTACATAGCAAAAGAAATACTACCTCCATCAACTAAGATCAAATTAATCTAAAGGAGGCTTGCTCACAGGAGGCGTCAGATGTTAATGAATGAAGCGTAAGAGATATGTTTTCTTTGAAAGATGATTTGATGATATATAAGTATGAGCATGTGTGTACCAAATTATACTACGGTAGTTATACAATTTTAAGTTTTGATTGCCTTTCAATTCGATAGCGCTATGGTTATACAAAGTGAACGTCAAAACAAAAAGTACGCAGAGGTTGCGATTGAATGGGTGAACTGCAGTTTTAATAGCGGGCGAGTAACAAACGTTGATGTTACAACTAGCGGTGAGAGCAAAAAACGGAGGGGTTATGCATTTACTAAATGAAAAAAATCCTTCAGGCTTTTCAGGCTGTGTACATTTTGACATTTTTATTCCTTATAGTTTTACCTTTGTGAAAGAAACGTTCGTTATTAAGCCACCATGGCTATATATATATAATACAATAATAATAATATATCCTCACGCCTTCCCACAAGGGTCCCCGAAGGGGTAGGCAGAGGTTTATAGGTAATACCCACACACCCATTTTCCGCCAGAGGTATATTAGGTGCCAACGTGTAAGATGGCGAGTCCATTGTCACATTGTCTTTGTGTCGCAGGCAACTGCTCGAACCACTCTGCCACCACGGCTTAAAGGCGCAAAAAAGGCGAGATAACCTATGGTTACATTATGTAAATGATAGATGTTTGCTTTGTGTTAGATTCAGTGGTTATCATTAGCAGTAAGTTTTGATAGGTACTGTATCTCAAGTTTCAGTCACTGTTTATCTTAAATTTAGTCCTAGTTTGTTACTCAATTAAGGGTTTACCCTACTATGTTGCAAAATTAATTTCAATATTTAGGTTTACTTTTATATAAGTAAGAAGCCGTTGTGGCCGAGTGCTTCGTGTAGTTGCCTGCAATACAAATATCGCAAGTTTGAATCCCGGCTGTACCAATGAGTTTTTCTGAACTTAAGTACAGTGGTTAGTCACACCACGCGGTTTACGGAGATGGAAAAACACCGAGAGGAAACCTGCATACGTCTGAGAAGCAATTCAAAGGCGTATGTATGTATAGTTTTGCTCGAGTAGCGGCGGTGGACTCGCCACGTTGGCACCTAAAATATATCTCTGGCGGAAAGTGGGTGGGACCACCAAAGGACCCTTGTGGGAAGGCATGAGGATATATTTATTATTATTCATATAATCTTTTCTTTTCTTGTCGATGTCGTTTAAAATTCACTTATAATGTACTCTTCTGCTGATGAGTTATTCTGTTTACAATGTTTTTCACACGATAATACTTATATATTTTTATGCTATGCTTTTGTAATATAATATGTTAATCGTACAACACACAAACATACACCTTTGCCTTCTGCTACATTTGTGACGCGAAGATTTTCTTTTATACAAACAGCACACGATCGATAGCCACCGATGAAGTATGTAACTTTATGTGATATACTTGAGTAAAGGAGAGACTACAACAAAAACGAACGTCGCCAGGTTAATTTCATTCTTAACAACAGCGTCCATGAATCATTTACACAATACTAGAGTTCTATGCCCCTGTTAAGGGTTAAATAGCTCTAATCAAACCTCACATAGGTGAATGCCCTTTTTAGTGGCGGTAGGTTACGTATGCTGGTGTTCAGTAAAAATCCCGCCTCATATTGCCTCATATTGAATAAGCTTACTTGGCTTGCGTTGCGTTTCTGAATCATTGCCATATTTTTTCTGGGGTTATCACGGTTCAATCGTTACCCCAGAGCAGCATTTGAGCAGTTTTATTCAACAGATTAAGCTGGCGTTAGGAATGATAAAATCGATAGCCAAGTCGGCGCCCGCAAGACTAATGGCAGAATTCTGAGAAACGCTCGCCTTTGCTACCTCGCACTACTTCCCTGCTTTTTTTATTATTTAAAGAGGCCGTATAAATATCGTAGCGTATAATAGTTGTCTTACGACGCTTATTGGACACCACATAAATGTTGTAGTAAGATTATCTGTCATTGTCAATTTAATACGACGATTAATATTTAACGACGAGTTTTACGGTGAAGGAACATCGACAAGGAGTCTGCATACGTTTGAGAAGAAATTCAAAGGCGTATGTATGATTGTTCGATTGAGTTGGGAGGAAAAACAAGAATACATTCAAAGATCTATCAACACCAACACACACAACAGTAACATCGTGCCTGGAACACGAATCTGTCATCGTTATCGAAATATAAACATATAGATAGAACGGGGTGTTTTTCTACCAATATTCGAGGAATCTGGTAAAGAAACATGCATATAGATACATATGTATATTTATACATTCGCATTTGAAGATCCAAAAGATTGTAAGTACCTCTGAAGACTCAACCGCCATATCATATGATAATTTATGTTAACAATATCCTCGCATTCAACTTCTACAAGAACATTGGCATCTAAAATTAAGCTCAAGGAATGTAAGACAGTCAGAATCTTGTTTAAGCTGGAATGGAGTCACCATAGTCGAAAACATCTTGATAGTCAATGAGTATGAAATGTCGATGTTTGCAATAATGTAGCTTCAACTTAAATGTTTTATATAATACATATTATAAAGAGGAAAGATTTGGCTCCAAAACTACTGGACAGATTTGAAAAATTATTTCACCAATGGAAAGCTACGTTCACCTTGAGTGACATAGGCCATATTTTCTTTTATAAAAAATCTTATGTCCACTCGTGCGAAGTCGGGACGGACCGCTAGTCTTTTATAATATATTTAAAGCAATTTACTGGTGTACAATAATAGTAGAGGCCGGGTACTACAGATTTACGTGCTTTCGAAGACAAGCCGGTCCTCGTTCACCTGTCGGAACTCAGAGGAAACGTTGAGATGCCGCTGTACCTATATAGTTGATATATACATTAATATCTTAAATCTACTCTAAAAAAATCTAAATTAAATATATCTCAGGCGGAAAGCGGGTGTGTGTGTACTACCTATACACCTCTGCCTACCCCTTCGGGGACCCTTGTGGGTAGGCGTGAGGAAACTTCTTGAAGTATCATATAAAGCCTATAAGATTAAAAATATTATAAGGTAACTCCGTTTCTCCCAAGTTCCCAAGAATAAGCCTGAAAAGTTTATCAAGAGGAGAAACGGTGGAACATAGACAATTCGTTTCCTTTCCGTAGATACTTACGATCTCCGACAATTATGTTTACTGTTCACAAAATTTTGTGTAAAAGACGCAATGTACTGCATTCTTACATGACTATCGTTAATATAATCCAAGTATTTGAAAGTTATAAAGTAACATGTCTTAAAAATAAAAACGTTTCTTTTCTGGTATTGATAAATTACATTGGTCATTTTGGAATGCCAAACCACCATTTAAGTTGTTTTTTTTTTTAGATTTTGTTTAAAAACCCTTTAAAAGAAGTTCTGCCTCGGAGGTATTTAATGGGGCGGAATAAAACGCTACCAACAACCTTTGGATAGCGAAGTAATAGGAAAAATGCGTCTCAACAATGTTTTGATCCGCATGACCACACGATACTATTAGCAAATTTAAATTCACGCTAAGTCCAAAGTACCAAGGATGGAGCATGTAAGAGAGGTCAAAGTTTCCGAAAATACCCTTCGCCTGGGTTGCGATCAAAGAACTTGTATATACTAGTGCGACTCGCGATTACGTTTACGATAGTAAAACAATTTTAGTGTTTTTTTACTAGTTATAAGAATGAATTACCTGTTGTAAACAAGTGCTTACCCATTATTTGTGAGATTAAAACAATGACCAATATGTTATTAAAGTTCTCCAAAATAGATAATAAAAAAAATTACTATCGTGTTAAAAAGCTAGAGAGCCGAGGACGACCAGGATTAACAACATATATTTATGAGTCAAATCAAAGTTTGAGTGTCTCTCATGAGGTCAAAAGTCAAGAGATAAAAGAGATTGCGCTGGACAGAAGCCAATCGAAGGAATTGCATCAGAGTAGCCAACAAGAGCTCAGGCTCTTAAATTGATAATTATGATGATTGAAAAGCTCTATGGATTGTCATATTGCCTTGCTTGCTCTGTTGCTCAGTCTGTAGAATTTATGAGAAATATTTGAGATAAGGCAAATAGCACACGATAAATAAATACCTGGAACAATTCCACACAAATTGACCTAGTCCTAAATTAAGCAAAGCTTGTGTTATGGTAACTAGACAATGATATATTTACTTATATAGATAGATATATTACTTAAATACATAGGACATCCAGAAATGAAACAAGGCAACTGACAATAAACTATTAGCTGAGAAACTTTTCGTTGTTATTTTGCAGGAACTTAAAAGCCAGCAGTCATCCACAGCGTGCGGTTTCAAATTTATTGTTTGTAATAAATTCTTTTTGGCCAAAACGATGTCGATACTTACCTACTACTTGGGATTTGCAACTAATGTAACATACAGGCTTAGTACTGTCAAGCTATAAATGTAAACACGGGCAGGTATTACAACTTTCATTACGGCAATAAAAAAAATAAAAAACAACATCTGCATACTCGAATATTTTGTAGCTAGAAATCGAATATATAAATTTGACACACTTTAGTGTCTAATTGATAGAATTTTATAATTACAATACACACACCACGCGCTCTACGTTGAAGGAAAACATCGAGAGAAAACCTTCAATACAAAGACGCATCTATGAAAAACAGCGATGTACTCGCCATTCACGACGTTGGCACCTAAATATATCTCAAGCAAAAATATACGTTGTTATTTTGGGTAGGCGCGAAGAAACTTACAGTACAATTTTAACTAGAATATCTGGTATCAAAATAACCATTTGGTTATCCCATTTACGTATCTACTCTAAATTAACTATAATCTAAATACAGAACCGATTGAGATACCCCAAAATTTGTCACCATCTGTTCCTGTCTGCGGTTAAGTGAATCTGGTTCTATGTTTGGGTTGCGCAAATAATTTATGTTAAGAGCGATGGGGACTCGAATATATCATTGGCTAACGGTCAGCAGATAGTTCAGAGTGCGTTATATATCCTTCATTATATCCAGTGGCGGGCTAGCCACGTAGCAAGAGTAACAAATGCCACGTGCTCGGCACTTTTGTGTTTTGTGTAAAAGTATTTATTTATATCGAATTTATTTAGCCGTGGAGGCCGAGTGGTTTGATTAGTTACCTGCGACACAAAGATCACAAGTTCGATTTCCGACTGAACCAATGAGTTTTTCTGAACTTAAGTAGTCGCACAACGAGCTTTACTGTAAAGGAAGCCATCGAGAGGAAACCTGCATGTCTGAGATGCAAATCAAAGGCGCATGTATAGTCATGCTTGAGTAACGGCGATGGACTCGCCATCCGTCACGTCGGCACCTAAAATATATCTCTGGTGGAAAGTGGGTGTGTGGGTTCCTATATACCTGTGCCTAACCCTACGGGGAACCTTCTGGGAGGCGTGGTGATGGAAGAAAATAAAAAAATATTTAAAACTGGTAATTAAAAGCAGTCTCTTGATAGAATTTGCTACAGGCCTCTCGCTGACTTAAGCCGGCACTGATTGTATCTATGACAATGTAGTATAGTCTATATCATGCTTTCTTATTGTATAATATTGTCAGAGAATGTTGTCACATGTGAATGGCATTTAAGAAGAATATTGTCGAGCGGTTCGCGTCTGTTGTAGCAACTTGAGTAAGCTCGCTTAATCAACAGCGGATAATGATAGAGCACACTGCAATAGATATAATTCTGGTATATGTAAGGACTGGTATACACTTATATAAAATGGTAAATGTTTGTATAATATATTTGAACTTAGCATAATATGTAAGTACAAATGTGTTTAGGGTTAAGCAAATGTCTAAAAGAAATCTGTCTCTATTAATTGGTATGACACAAAAACTGATATTAGATGTAGGTATTATAAATTGATAGTAAGTATTCTTTGCTACAGTATGTGCCCTTTATGTTTTCTTTCTTCTTGAAGCCTGTGGTGTGACAAATATTTTTAATTAAGCTCCGAAATAAGTTATTGGTACAGACCGTCTGGGTTCGAACCTGAAATCTTCATTTTGCAGGCGATTACTGGAATCACTCAGCCACATAGGCTCTCGTAGTAGTATATATACATTATGTATTAGTATTTTCAGTCTTTGCAGTGCGGCTTCGAATAAATGCTTGAGTTATTAATACCCATATTGGCGTTGTGTTCATTGTTAATAAAAGCCATTATCTTGTTGATCGAACGTCTAATAGTGCTCGTAATGAAACATGATCAATAGTTAAGGCGTAAAGGCGCCGATCCCACTATATAATATGTACCGAGGGTACATCGTTGTTGACAATCGGTAAAAAGTCCTGGTAATATAATATGAAAGAAGTTAATATTAAATGTGCTTTCTTGTACTCTCGCTGTCATTCACAATTTTGTCTGCCTAGAATTAGTACTTCAAGCTTATTTTTTTTCACCACATTTCTGTACCTATGAGATTTTCTGATCTTGAGTACAGTGATTAGGCACACCACGAGCTTTACAGTAAAGGAAATCATCGACAGGAAACCTAGATACGAATTCAAAGGCATTATGTATGGTCGTGCTTGAGTCATCATCATCAGCCCACTCTAGTCCACCGCTGGACATAGGCCTCCCCTAATGAGCGCCATAGCGCCCTGTCTTCAGCTTGCCGCATCCAGCATCTGCCAGCAGTCCTTCGCAAATCGTCATACCACCTGGTCGGAGGTGTCCTACACTACGTTTGCCTAGTCGAGGTCTCCACTGAAGAACACGTTTACCCCAGCGGTAGTCGGTTCTTCGCGAGATATGGCCGGCCCACTGCCACTTCAGCTTGCTAATTCTTTGAGCTATGTATTCGTTGCGAATCTTATCCTTCAGAGACTCCGAGCATAGTTCTCTCCATAGCTCGCTGAGCGACCTTAAACTGGTGGACCAGCCCTATCGTGAGTGTCCACGTCTCAGCTCCATAGGTCATGACGGGTAGGACGCACTGATTGAAAACTTTAGTTTTCAAGCATTGCGGTATAAATGACGAACTAGAGTAACTTGCTTGAGTAACGGCCGAAAATTCCTAAAATTAGACCCGAAGGGGTAAAATAAGGGATTAAACTTTGTATTACAATTACAATTTCTCAAGTTACCGATTTAGTAGATATCTTATATATACATATATAGAGTTTATGGTGTAATTAAGAATAAATACACCGATATTATAATTTCTGTCGTTCTTTTGATCTTTATAGCTGTATAAATTATTTTTCTTCACGAGAAGTGGTTCCGTTAATTTACTTATTGAAAATATTTAAATAATTTAAAGCAAATTATCATTCTTAATTTAAATATTAAAAAGATCTTTTATTTATACGAACCTTAAACTGAAAAAGAAAATAATGGCTGGAATAATATCATCAGAAAAAGAATAAAAAACTCATTCAAATATTCAAGTGAGCCAGTTGTAGATTTAAACATGTCTTGTTCATTCTCCTTGGACCATTCGTACGCTAACAAGTCTCGAGAGACGACTAAATTGGCGTGTTTACAAACTGTAAAGCGCCAGCTTGCTTTGACATTCTGACTAATCTTTAAATCATTAAGAGAGTTGGAGTAAAATAGATCACCCGTCAAAATTTTTGTTATCCACCTATATCTCTTCCACTACTTTAATAAATACCTCGTGGTCCACTTTCTTTTTATTCCCAAGAGGACAAACGAGCATGCTGTAATGATGGCAAGCGAATACCTTCGCCTATTATCGCTGGCAACACCAATGGCATCGCTCGGGCGCTGCCGACCCTGAAGTAATCTTTCTTATCCTCACTAATGTGTGTTCCTCCGATTATAAGGACTAAGGAGAAAGGAGGAAGGAATTTTTTGATGCATTTGCCTTTTCACATTCACGAGTCCTACTTCCGCGAGGGAGCCCTTTATTCCTTATACTGCTGGCCCATCTATTAAATATTTGTAACTTGGCAAGTCATAACAAGCACATATAAACACTGTAAACACATGTCTAAGTTGGTTGTATGTTTATTTTCCGCCTTGGTAGCATATTAGGTGCCTTGCGAAGCTTCGCTTGGGTGAAAAGCTTTCTAGAACATGATTGCAGCGCTGCTGTTGGTGATTCATGATATTATAACTGAAAGCAGCAGCAAAATACGATTTTTACGAGTATTTGAGTGTCTCATGTGTGGCGGCGAACTTTGTTTATACTAATATTATGAAACAGGAAAGAATTGTATGTTTGTATTGAATAGGCTCCGAAACTACTGGACCGATTTGAAAAATTCTTTCATCATTGGAAAGTTATCTTTTATTATCTTATTTATTATCTAGGTATATATTTACCTTGAGTGACATAGGCTATATTTTCTTTTATAAAAAAGTCTTATGTCCACCCGTGCGAAGCCGGGGCGCACCGCTAGTTTTGTTAATAAGTGTAAAGTTGTGCTTGAGTAACGGCGCTGGACTCGCCATCTATCATGTTGGTACCTAAAATATATCTCTGGTGGAAAGTGGGAATATGGGTAACTAATTAACTACACACCTCTGCCTATCCCTTCGGGGACCCTTGTTGGCAGGCATGAAGATATAATAAGGTATTGTGATGAAAAATGAAAAATTGTAGTTTAAAATACATTT